>JAWQFJ010033129.1:0-39101 GCA_034096865.1 Theodoxus fluviatilis
TCCTGGCTGGCGGCAGGATATTTCGGAACCACCAGGATATTTCGGAACCACCTTCTAGATGCTTTCGTATGATTTTCTGAGTTTCTAGGTTTCAAATCAGAGTGAAACAAACTACTACGCTAACAAAGAACAATTTACCTTGACCAAACGATGTTTAATGTACGTTGTTTTATTAAAGATGCTCAAGCAGCTACAGACTGCTTTTTAAGTACATAAAGATTTTTACAGAACATGTTGTTAAACTCCTTCTGGATTCTAAGTCACCTTGTCACATTTGTGTATACGGTTATACATATTAACTCTCTCTCTCTCTCTCTCTCTCTCTCTCTCTCTCTCTCTCTCTCTCTCCACCAACTGGTATAGAAGTGTTTCTGATACCGAGGCGGTGAGCTACCATAAGGTCATACCTGCGACGATATATGAATATGCTATTCATGCCATTTCGATGGCAGTAATATAATATCTATTTTAACATTCCTGTACATATGAATATCTGAATGTTTTAACCTGATGTATGTCCATTATGGCCAAGCTTGGTTTTAGGCCGAGATCAAATCACTCCCCCCCCCCCTCCTCTCTCTCTCTCTCTCTCTCTCTCTCTCTCTCTCTCTCTCTCTCTCTCTCTCTCTCTCTCTCTCTCTCTCTCTCCACCAACTGGTATAGAAGTGTTTCTGATACCGAGGCGGTGAGCTACCATAAGGTCATACCTGCGACGATGTATGAATATGCTATTCATGCCATTTCGATGGCCGTAATATAATATCTATTTTAACATTCCTGTACATATGAATATCTGAATGTTTTAACCTGATGTATGTCCATTATGGCCAAGCTTGGTTTTAGGCCGAGATCAAATCACTCCCCCCCCCCCCTCCTCTCTCTCTCTCTCCTCTCTCTCTCTCTCTCTCTCTCTCTCTCTCTCTCTCTCTCTCTCTAATGGGCTAATTCATTCAAAGTAGGCTGGCTTTCATGAGTTTAATAATAATAATAATAATAATAATAATAATGAATAGCATTTGTATAGCGCACTTCTGTACAACTCAATGCGCTGACATAACCACATTCACACGCAGACATTCATCAGCAAGCTTACCAACATAATACAACACATAATACAACTTACTGACCTGAGAATGGATACAACAACATACATGATCATGAGAAAAAACCTACAATCAAGCAAAAGCCAGTCGAAACATGTGAGTCTTCAGTTGCGACTTAAAAATAGGTAAAGTGGGTGCGTCACGCAGGCCAGTCGGCAGCGAGTTCCAGACAGAGGGGGCATTGAAACTAAAACTACGCTCACCAAAAGATTTTGCACTACGTTTTGGAATTTTGAGAAGCTTTTCATTAGTTGAGAAGAGATTTATTGCACAACCTCAGCAAAGTGTGAGAAACTCTTCACAATCTGTTTAGAAAAAGTCGTAAACTAAAAACAAAGTGTGTGTGTGTGTGTGTGTGTGTGTGTGTGTATGTATGTATGTGTGTGTGCTTGTGCATGTGCGTGTGAGTGTGTGTGTGCGTGTGTGTGTGTATGTGTGTGCGCGCGCACGCGCGCGTGTGTGTGTGTCGGTGGGTGGGTATGGGGGGAGGTGTCTGTGTGTGTGCGTGCGTATGTATGTGTGCGTGCGTGTGTGAGCGCGCGTGTGTGTATGCGTGTGCGTGCGTGCGTGTGTATACGTGTGTGTGTGCGCGCGGGTGTGTGTGTGAGTGCGTGCGTGTGCGTGTGTCTGAGTGTGTGTGTCTGAGCGTGTGCATGCGTGCGTGCGTGTGTGTGTGTGTGTTTGTGAGGGAAGGAAAATGCAAGCACAAACACAAGCAATTCTACACAATTCTTTAGCTACCCATAGTCTACAAATTCCCTTCACATTCTTCCGCAACAGAACACTTGTTTGCCACAGGCGTGGGAAAACTCACGCGATGGAGTACAGTGAGTTGTGGGCTAATGACCTTCTAGACGGTTCCGAAATATCCTGGTGGTTCCGAAAAATCCTGCCACCAGGGCCAGGATAAATCGGAATGGTTCCGAAATATCCTTTCACCAGGGCCAGGATAAATCGGAATGGTTCCGATTCGTCCGGTTCCGAAATATCCTGTGACACCGGGATAAAAGTTGGTCGTAATGGACAAAGAATCAGCAAATGAATGAAAAAGCAACGAATGAATTAACTGATTGTGAGAGTGAAATAGAGGATTAAACGACCTCATTGTGTATGAATCTGTCACGTACTAGAATTTCATCTGCTGGACTCTCCTAGTTGCCGTGGAATCACGTGGCGAGGCAAGGGTCCATTGGCAGGACCTCGCACCCAGAGCGCTCACGGCCCTGTCTCACGCTGCTCGCCACAGCAGTACTTGAAGCTGCGTGGATCTTTGAGTTGCATCCTCAGGCAAGGTGTGTAACTTGCATTCCCTCCCTCCCCCCCGGAGTAAAACCGGGTGCCTGTGAGGGCTGGGCCGGCACACTATTTGCACTGTGTTTGTCGTTAGATCTTATATTTTAGACAAGGGAAGGGAAGTTCCTGTAAGTACTATTACTTTTTGTTTTGTTTTGGCACGTAATAGACGCCGAACCATTGCTGACACAGTCACACAGAAGGATAGGTGCATCGAACATCTTCACCAAATATACTTATTCATTCTAACTAAGGAACACATTAAAGGGGTCGTGTTAACGCTCCATTTTTAAGGGGACGCAGATATGGGGCGCGTTTGTTAGTCGTAGAATCTCGAGAGAATCTGGAGGGCTAGGCATTGCCTACGTTTCTCGCATGGGTGCGTTTCGCTCGCCCTCGACTAGCCATCGAGGCGAGCCACATGCCTAACAAACGCGCCCATGTATAGATCGAAATGATGGAGAGTAACAGTGACGTCATCCGAGCAGGGACTGAACATGGCACGGAATCACCTCGCACAATTGGTCCAGTCCCTGCTGGGATGACGTGACTGTTACTCTCCATCATTTCGATCTATACATACTCTGCGTCCCCTTAAAAACGGAGCGTTAACACGACGTACCCCTTTAATAATGTGTTCCATAATTAAAATGAAACCTTTGCGCTCCCGCAGAGCAGGGCGGCACATTACCTCCCCTGCAAGAGTACATTGAGCGCGGGCGAACGACTACCTACGCTGATGAACGCATCTTTTTGTAAGATCGGGATTTGGCGTAGTGGCTCCACCTGGTGGCAGTGGTGCGGGGCGATCAGGTGCCATGGTTCAATCCCTGCTCGGGATCACTTGACTGGTGTTTTTCCTCAAATATACTCAATCAAGATTAGAGTGGATTGGATTGATGGTGATTTACGGCCTATCAGCCTTTGCAGACTATATAAGGCCAACAAGCACAAACATCACTAGAACAGTTTAGAACAAACGCGAATCAAATCACGGTGTCCCTTGTTATTCGCCTCCTACGAATCGCGTAGGGAGACGCGGTGGGTCAATTCTTACCCCGAACCCACAGGCGGTACTCATTCAAGCACAGACATAATTACGTGCATGGACAAAAGTACGACACATTGTTGCAGCAGGTATAGAATTATGTAGGTATTGTGTAGGTATTGTGTGTGTGTGTGTGTATGTGTGAGAGTATGTGTCTCTGTGTTAGTCTGTCTCACACACACACACACACACACACACACACACACACACACACACACACACACACACAGTTGCTATCATGGGCAGAGATATATGTCGTCCCTCGTGGTCTGCATCTTATCTATCACACCCATCACATGGATGGGCTGAGTGCAGTTGTACATGTATTTCCAAAAGGCATTAAGGAGGGGGAAGGGGGATGGAGGGGGGGGGGGAAGGGGGATGGAGGGGGGAAGGGGGATGGAGGGGGGGGGGTCGACGTTTTGTGAATAGGCCTCGTTCGCAACGACAACTTACAAGTGACCGTGAAATAGGACTGTGTAGGATGAGATTTTACCGTCCGGTATGTTTATATGAATATCGATGCAATTGATATTGCTGTTTTGTAGAATCAAAAAGTCAAATCAGGTAACAGAACAAAACACTGTTGTTAATTAGTCTCTGCGACATCTTGGCCTTTCTTTCTCCCCTGTAATCTGTCCTGCATACTCTCTTTCCGTCTTTTCTAGTGTTTGATAAGTTACAAAACGCAAAACATAACAAATTCTCACCATTTACAAAGTGATCCGAACAAATAAATCGATCTGCCTTAGTGTCAAAAGTGAGTGACTTCAGGTTCAGTTGTGCGATCCACTCACGGCGCCTTTGAGTTGTGAGATCCAGCATTTCCTTGGCTTTTCGCGTTGCAACACGCGGTACGACAAAAAAACACGTCGATCATTCTCTCTGTCATGCTGATTGTGGCAGTTCTTCACACAGCAGGAGATCACCATTGTAGAAACAAAAAACTTTCTGCTCCAAAAACAGTCGTGTCTTTCAGATTTTGTAAGCGACGCGCCGTTGCTATTCTAAAAGTAGGAAAAGATTGTTTGACTCGATCTCGACGGAGCCTTTGCGTAGAATCGCTTCAACCCTCAGCGATGGACGATGCGTCGCTCTGGCATCCTGCCCCACCAGGAAGTTTGTCCTCTTGCTTTCGCCTTCATCCGATGTTTGTCGCAGTTGAGAACAGAGCAGTAATCATTCCGTCCCATCTCTCATAATCAGATAATCTCGACAGCGTCTGAAGGCGTTATCCCCCAACTCCTGGTAAAATTTGTAAACGTGTCCAGAGCGCATGTCCAGCCTCGAATGTGGAAATGGTCTATTCCCAGCTGCCTGACCATGGGCGGTGGCGTCGCTGAGATGTTTATATCCATTACATTCTGGGATAGGCAGAGCTGTTTCACTCAGATCTAAGCCCAAGATCAGGACTGGCCCCTCCCTTGTCAGAGTCAAATTTCTAGCTGACCTCCCTTGAAACGCTACCTGCAGAACGGTTTTTATATGTTTTAGTGATGTGCAGTTTCAAACAGTTTGCCTGCTGATGGTTACAAAACGTTATTCTGATGTTTTATTGCAAACTGTTAACCATTTTCAAACCATTCAAACGCAAATAAAGCGTTTTAAAACTGTTCTCGTGCTAGCTACACACACACACACACACACACACACACACACACACACACACACACACACACACACACACAAAGAGAGAGAGTATCTCTAGTCACGTTGGGAAAATGGGTACGGTAAGACATTGGATAGTTCAGTGCTGAAAGTGCTTTCGTGCAGTCATTGCCAGATGTGATAGAGTTCCTTAATTGTCGTTCGCAAATAAATTAAACATGTCTGTGTCAAAGTGAGTGATTGAATCAGAGGACTTGTACAAGAGTGGAGATTTTATCCGAGCTTGAATGAGTGTGTGAAATGGTGTATGGAAACTTTTACACCTTGCAGAGTAGCCTATACGAGTATAAAATAATGTCACATTCTCTTGTAGGGAAAAAACTTTTTAGTATTCCTGTGTATTCTCCCAGTTTATGAAATGGGACATTTCTAAAAATGGCATTTGAAAGTTGTAGCGGGATTTTTTACTACGTGTTTGAATAAGGTTTATTGAATAATATTGAAAATGTTTGTATTCTACCCTAAACAAGCTTGGAGCAAAGATCGTGTATCGTAAGATGGTTCACTCCTCCCCTTGTATTCCCCTCCGTTCCCTTTTATCCCTCCCTCTGATGCAACCACCATTATGTTAATATGCATGTAATGTAAGCTTTTGTATTCTTGAATAAAAAATATGAACTTAAAATTAAAAAATAAAATAAAAAATGGTTCACTCCGCCTCGATATAGCGGGTCAGGCCATTCGCAACGCTCCCAGCAGTGGGTGCGTTTGTTTCAATGATGTTAACTTTCTCTACATGAACATAGAGTATTCAGCGCTGCCCACTCGGTAAATCGAGGCAGGCAGCTAGGGTAAAAGGAATGTGTATATTTCGACCATATCTTGAGTAATTGAAAGCCTAATTATTTATATTCAATGCCTGCTATTTCAGGAGAAGATCAGTCAGAATAAGCTTAGATTGAACTAATTACACTAATGCAGCGTGTGCAAATTCCCACAGGATGATTTACAGAGCACTCCCACTGTTTGAAAGATATAGGTCTCCTCACATCCTCAGCACTTTAGGGTAGATTCACGAAAAAAATACACATGCCGCTGCTAGCCTCTGGTTTAAAAGTTAATTTATATCTGCCTAATGCCACGAAATAAGGCCAGATATTGCATGCTAGAGAGGAATGGAGGTAGGGGAGAGAGAGAGAGAGAGAGAGAGAGAGAGAGAGAGAGAGAGAGAGAGAGAGAGAGAGAGAGAGATGGATGGATGGATGGATGGATGGATGGATGGATGGATGGATGGATGGATGGATGGATGGATGGATGGATGGATGGATGGATGGATGGATGGATGGATGGATGGATGGATGGATGGATGGATGGATGGATGGATGGATGGATGGATGGATGGATGGATGGATGGAGTTTAAGGGCCTATCAGCCTTGTAGGCTATATAAGGCCACAACGTTAAGAAACACCCATCTTAAACAAAGTATTAAAACTCTTCACGACAGTGAGGTCTCATACAGTTCATCTAATTAGTGACATGAAATCAATTAAATCGAGTCCCACTGCCCACCAGCCAGCAAAGGCTGTGTAGAGCCTTCAAACACGAAGACGCATAAAGGGCGATAGGGCAAAATTTCACATCTCAATTTCCCTCGTCACCGACAAAGCACTAAAGGATAGGTGGAAGGAGCCCAAGGGCTCATCAGCCGTGAAGGCCATTCAAGGCCACAACATACTTTCACTGAATAAAAATGTGCAATTAAAAGATTACCTCAGAAGAGGTAAGTGGAGAAATATCGAAAACAATGAAGACATAGTACAACTCATAAACGAGAATAATACTCAGAATCTATCAAAAAATTTATCACAGCTAGAGGATCTTTAAAAATGTCAGACAGACTGCTCGACCCACTCCGTAGATGAGCAAATCGAGGGCACTCCACCAGAACGTGCCGCATGGTAAGCCTGCACTGGCAGGTGCGGCACTCCGGTGGAGGCTCCGACCAGCAACAAATAGGAGTGGGTCAGAACAGAATGGCCGATCCGGGAACGGCAGAGCACAACTTCCTGTCTTCTCGTGAGCGATGTGGGGGAGAGTCGCTCACCCCACACAGAAGCTACTTCATGAAGTTTGTTACGTGCCCTGCCGTCCCAGTCGGCCTGACACAGGTTAGAAATGTATTTATTAATACGGGGTACCAGGTCGCCCGCCGGGACCCTGCCCGGGGACATGGGAAGGGAGAGAGCAGACTTGGCAGCCTGATCTGCTCTCTCGTTCCCCGGGATGCCCATATGGCTAGGGACCCAGCAGAAGGCGACCTCAGTACCCCCACACTGTAGTCGACACAGATGAACAAATATACCAAACAAATAAGGATGAGAAATCTCTCTACCCCGCAGAGCCTGTAAGGCCGATAGCGAGTCAGAGACCACAAGGGCTCGTGTTAGTCTCTTGCTCTGGACTACGCCAAGAGCGGCCTCAAGTGCACTAAGCTCTGCGGAGTAGATCGAAGTCCCATCCGGAAGGCGAAAGCGCAAGACGGAGTCGCGGGCGACAACAGCATAAATTGCAAATAATAATCACTCCAACATTGCTCAGGCATAGACCTTTCAGATGAATGAATTGTGTAGGTCCTTTGTACATCAAATTTGATTTATATAATTTAATTGGATTTGGAAACCACAAGTAAGAAAAAAAAGATGGTGCTCTTGAAACAAGTCTGATGGTAACAGGGTTGAGTTCTGCTGAAATCTGTTGGACTGTTGTACACAGACAGCAGAGGCACAGTGGTGGCACGAATCTGCACTGGATAATGGATTGTCAATGACAAGAATGCAGGATTAGTCTTGAAGTTTCATTTTGCTCCATGTACCTTTTGTTCCACACTGCCTTCTGTGCGTTTCTGACACTTGCAGTCATTTCTGGGGTGTTATTTATATATATATATATATATATATATATATATATATATATATATATATATATATATATATATATATAAAAGTATAATTTGAGTATGATGATGTTGTAAAGATGTATGGATGGAGTTCAAGGGGTCATCACCTGTGTAGGCTTCCTAAGGATGATAAAATGCTGGAGTGCCTTTTACCTCAGTATGTAAAGGAGCCCATATTTTCTTATGTTTGGAAAACGGGTATTGACAGACATTGCATAGTTTAGTGCTGAAAGGGCGTACATACAATCCTTGCCTAAAGGTATTCCTTGTCCCTTGGGTTGCAAGTAAAACATGTCTGTGATACAAATCAGTGACTGAATCAAGGAAATTATAAGGTTTTATCAGAGCTTTTGCATAGTGTATGTCGGATGGATGGATGGATGGATGGATGGATGGATGGATTAATGGATGGATGGATGGATGGATGGATGGATGGATGGATGGATGGATGGATGGATGGATGGATGGATGGATGGATGGATGGATGGATGGATGGATGGATGGATGGATGGATGGATGGATGGATGGATGAATGGACAGACAGACGGGCAGTGCAAGGCCATTAAGTATGATTATCACTAGAAGTGATCTAAGTAAGTGCAATTCAAGTCACGACGTCCCTATTTATTCGCATCTTATAGATCATGTAGGGAGACACGGTAGGTCTATTATTTTAACCCCCAACCCACAGGGGGATTCTAATGCAGGGAAAATGCATTTTTTTGGTATCCTCTCAGACTATGAAATGAAAACTTCTGAAAATGGCAGTTAAAGAAGTAGCAGGACTTTTTGTCCCAGATGAGTTTTCCTATGTTTTTTAAATTATGAAATGTCTTGCCCTGTATTTGCAAGTTCTAACAGGAAGAATGGTACAGTCTATGTGGCATGTGCCTTGTCATTTTTATAATTAGGAAGTCTTCATTATTGTTCATGTCATGAGGTATACTCATGCATATCTTTCATCAGTTGTATATAAATCCTTGACGAAAGCCAGGAGACTAAAACTTTGGAAGAATAATAACTGGTTTGTTTTGTCTTCTGTCGTCTGTCTGTTCAAACTTAGACATCAAAAGATGTTTTCGCTATTTACCCATAGTAATGGGTTTGGGATGTAGTGACTAGATTCTCAAAGGGGGGGGGGGGGGGGGTAAGAAAAGAAATGTAAGAAAAGGAATGTAAAACCTTTTACAAATAGGCAAAGAAAAAAAATCATTTAACAAAGCCTGATGTTGGCTAATGGATCAGATGGATGGATGGATGGTGTTTTACAGCCTATCAGCCTTTGTAGGCTATATAAGGCCAGTAAACATGAAAATCACTAGAACAGTTTAAAGTAAACCCAAATCGTCATGTTGTCCCTAATTATTCGCCTCTTAAGAAACGCGCAGGGAGACGCGGTGGGTCAATTCTTACCCCGAACCCACATGAGGGCTAATGGATCGGCGCTCATCATTCTGGTGCCCCACAATCTCATTTCAAGCATTATCCAGAGACAGGACTACAAGTCAGATCGATGAGAATGGGAAAACGTATCGTGACTAGCAGTGATCAATGGCAGATAACGGGAAGTTTCAGGGGGGTGTACTAGCTCTCATGTTCTTAATCGAAGTCATTAACGTCTTGGTTTGAAGACTTACTTCACTACATAACGAATCGTTCGCTGATGCTGCACGAAGGCGACGAAACGCACAGCGTCACGACCAGTCAAGATAAGGATGTGGCCGAGACCCTGCAGATGCCAGCTCCACAGGCAAAACAACAACCTCCCCAGGTACATTTAGTCTTCTAAACTGGAATATAGACAGATTTCTGTCGAAGCTAGAAGAACCTGACCTGGTTCCCTATTTACACAATTTTTCCTTCATTTGCCTAACAGAATCACATTTGGAGTATTTCGATGGTTCGTGTATGCTTCCTGACTATGATTGTTACCTAAGTCCAGCATTGAAATTATCATCGAGAGGGAGACGCTCTGGAGGCGTGATTTATTTTGTAAAAAAATGTTTCTCTGATTATGTTATAGCCATTGAAAGTAGCCATGACAACTTGCTGGTTTTTAGAATTTGCCGACAACTATTTGGTACAGAGGTAAATGTAACCCTTATCTGCTTGTACATGCCTCCCTCTGGATCGCCATGCTACAACACTAAAGATACCGCTGACTGTATTGAGCTTGTAGATACATGTACTTGTTTGTCAGAGTTAGAAGATACTTACAGAGATCACGCCTTGATCCTTTGTGGCGATTTCAAAGCAAGAACGAGCAATCTAAACACGAGTGACCAATGTGATCTACATGACGTCCTTTCGGATCAGTTTGAGTATCGTTCATCACAGGACTGTATAATTAACTCTTTTGGAAAGTCCTTGGTATCAGGTGCTCATATTTTGATTTAATCGTACTGAACGGAAATGCAAAGGGAGACTACATGGGGAAATACACTTATATTTCTTTGCATGGTTATAGCGTAATTGATTACCGTATTGTGACTCGATGTCTGAAGTCACTATGCGATCCCCCTGTGGGTTGGGGGTTACAAGAATTGACACACCGCGTCTCCCTACGGGATTCGTAAGAGGCGAATAAATAGAGACATTGTGACTTGATTTGCGTTTATTCTATTCTCGTGATTTTCGTGCTTAATGGCCTTACATAGCCTACAGAGGCTGATAAGCAGTAAAACACCACCCATCCATCCATCACTATGCGACAGCTTACACATAAAACCAAGTGTGTTGTCCTCACATACGCCCCTAGAACTTTGTTTAAAGGCTCTATGTTTCAATGAAAGAGACGTTGTATTGTAACTAGACAAATTAAACCTTCATGGGATAATCAAAGAACTCGCCTGTATCTTCAAAACTTGCTAACTGCACTCGAGTCCAACGATGTACTTGACCTCCCTGAGAGTAGCTTAGATATTGATCGTTAGGCCCTATACAGTTGCTGTAACAGAGTCCATAGTCAAACATGCTGAATTCATGATGAAAACGCTTAGAAGCTTTCAAAGGTGTGTTCAAAATAATTAATGGTATGACAAAAATTGCCTATCACTAAAGAAAAGACTTGCAGTTTGTTTCATAGGTATACTCGAAGCCTTGCTGACAATGACAAACATAAATACCTAGATGCTAGAAGACAATATTAAAGCATTATCAGAGAAACTAAAGGGACATAGAGGGCAAAAGTAATTAGTTTGCTTGAGAGTAGTCTGAAAACTCCAAATTTGTTCTGGAAACACATCCGGGAGCTAAGCGGGAACAAAAGAAAACACAACAGAATAGAAAACAATGTTTGGTTTGAACATTTCAAAGAGGTATTCAACTCTAACAGCGAAAATACAGCACGTTTAAGTCAACAAAACCTAACGAGAATCTCGCAGCTGAAGAACTTGTTTGTGACATAACAGATGATTAAATAGCTCTTTCCATACATAGATTAAAACTTGGTAGATCTGCTGGAGCGGATGGTATCTTTGGCGAGATGTTGAAAGCGGGAGCTCAGTATCTCATACCCTACATAAAGAAACTCTTCAATGTGATTTTCACTCGCGGAACATTCCCAACTTTATGGACGAGATCAATGATTGTCCCCATACACAAAAGTGGAAGCCCTAATCTTCTTCTCGATCGCCGATCACACTTGGAGTCCAGATCTTGAGATATAATCTCTGCAGTGCATCCACTGGCCCGTACAGTTTGTTGTGCAAGTACTCCGGCTTTGGCCAAATCTCTGCCCTCAGCAACCGGCGGCTCCCGCAGTCTTGTAGGATGTGGGCCGTGTCCTGTTCTGCTTCTCCACAAGGACACACGGGGGAGGGCACAACGTGCATCTTTTTGTGAAGATGCTAGTTCAGTCCGTTGTGTTCCGTTATCAGGCCGAATATGACAACCTGCTGCGGTCTTGATAGCAGGTGGTAGCTGTCCTGTGGCTGGGGCGTCCTGTGCAGAGTCTTAATGATGGTCTTCACGTCTGCCAGGCTGACGGGGTTGTTCTCTTGATCATCTTCTGCGCCCAGCTTTGCCATTCTGTCCGCATCTTCATTTCCTTGTACACCGCAGTAGGAGGGGATCCACTGCAGTACTGTCCTCAGGCCCTAATGATCCTGATAACTTTAGGGGCATATCAATCACAAGTGTACTGAGCAAAGTGTTCTTAAGTATACTTACCAACAGGATCAGGGACTGGGCTGATGAATTTGGGGGAGGGGCCGCTATTGCGGAGGGCTGCTATTGCGTGATTTTTTTTAATAACAAAAGTTCTTAGGCCATTTTGATTCTTTTGTCCTAAAACGCCAAAAAAAACATAATTTTTTGTTACTTTTTTTTTTGGAAAACTTTTTCGTTTTTTTTTCTATTGCGGGGGGCAATATTAACAAATAGTTTATGTTTTTTTAGGCGTTTTTGGACAAAAGAATCAAAATGGCCTGAAGAACTTTTGACCAAAAAAATCCCACAATAGCGGCCCCCCGCAAAAGAAAAAAAACGAAAACATTTCTAAGTTTCGAAGAAGAAAAAGTAAGAAAAATATTATGTTTTTTTTGGCGTTTTAGGACAAAAGAATCAAAATGGCCTAAGAACTTTTGTTTTAAAAAAAAAATCCCGCAATAGCGGCCCTCCGCAATAGCGGCCCTCCGCAATAGAGAGCCGACCCCGTTTTTCGCATGGATGGACACTTAGCCAGTCATGAAAAGTTGCTTGTCCAAGGTCACAAACTAGATGTATGTAACGAATACAAATATCTTGGTTTATTGTTCACCACAAAACTATCTGCGAATATACCTCATAGCGGAATACGACCTACTCCTGTAAATAGACCCTCCTAGTCAAGGGTCGTTACTCCTAAAAACTTGGTATCCAAAATGGCTGTGTAAAACTCGTGTGCTGCGTAATTACGACGCTTCGCCTCATTTATCTGTAAATCCTGCTTTATGTAACTAAGCTACCCTTCAGTTCAATCATATATTGTTTGTGCATAATCACAGGAATCTCTCCGTGCGTAGCATCTTTATATTTTCACATTTAACTGAGTTATAATCGTGTATCGATGGTCAGTTACATGTTGTAGGTGTCACAATGACTTTTTTTTTTGGTGGGGGTGGGGTGGAGGATTCAAACACACCATTAAAAAGCACTAAAAAGTAGAAACATTGTAGAAAAAACCATTTTAAAATCGGTTAATATTTTAATAAATGACGTTTATTTGAAGGATTAAAATATTTGTGAAGAAAAGTGTTCCCAAATTTCTCTGTTTTGTATTACAAATGGCCAGAACTCCGTTGTTTTTTGCTCAATTATCTCACAACTTGGCAAGTGGGCTTCTTATATTATGCAGATGATCTAAACAAGTGTTGACAGACGGAAAAATACGGGGCCTGGAAACAAACAACAAAACAAACCACAACATACACGAGGTAGCAGACAGCAAAGACCTAATCCGCCAATCAAAATACTGCGATTTGGTCACGTGGCAAGAACCTCTGTGTACCTGTTTTGTATTACAAATGGCCAGAATTCCGTTGTTTTTTGCTCAATTATCTCACAACTTGGCAGGTGGGCTTCTTATATCATGCAGATGATCTAACCAAGTGTTGACAGACGGAAAAATACTGGGCCTGGAAACAAACAACAAAACAAACCACAACATACACGATGTAGCAGACAGCAAAGACCTAATCCGCCAATCAAAATACTGCGATTTGGTCACGTGACAAGAACCTCTGTGTACCTGTTGATCACCAAAACAGTTTTCTCACTAAAAAAAGGATTAGAGCCACTGTAAATGCCAAGAAACAATCACAAAGATGTCCATTTAACCACATCCACGTGTTTATTTTTTGAAAACAACAGTCAAAATGCTCATAAATTCGTCTTGTCATCACCCAAAAACCGGTCAAAATGAGAAATGGCCGTCACACGATCATCCGCATAACGTAAATTTCTACTGATCTAAACAACTCAGACTAATGAAACTTGGCAAAAATTATGTTGAAATGGTAATCTATCGACGTTTATTACTTTGGACGTTCTTTGTAACTGTTGTAAGAAATGTTATCATACCTTTTGAAGAGCTGATTTTGCCACTATTCCTTTTCTTTTCCCTTCCGGGAGAGAGCGCTACGAATAAAAAACGTCGCTTCATCTTATCGTATACTTTGTTGTCACCAAATTTGGTTGACAACCAAGCTATAGATAACTCACTAGAAGTCTTATTAGTTGACAAGGTTTGGCAAGCCCGCCCAAAACAGGAACAAACTTTACCCGCTTCTGCGCAGACGTCAAAATGGCCTCACTGACATACCTACATGTTGTCAAATGCCGTTAGTCAACATTGTTCCTTTCTTTTATCATTGCAGAACCGTGGTCATTGTTTGAATAAAGTTTATTTGAACAAAGAAACAGCGTTCTTATCGATGACCACGGTTGGATGAGCGTGACCAAGCGCCAACAACACCATGCCTGCCGTCGCCTGCCCTATCCCCGACTGTGACTACGTGACAGAGGACTACGTGACAGAGGACCTCGACGCCATCATCGTCCCTGCTCTCCTCACCGCTCACGGAACTACCCACACTCAGTTACCCACACCAGCAGCGAAGATCGACAGAGTCAAGCGACCAATCATCTCCGCCGCCGGCACCACCGAGGAATGGGAATACTTCATGTCCCGATGGTCTGACAATGTCGCCGCCACAAAAGTGACAGGCCGCTACAAAACTTTGCAACTCCTGGAATGCTGCGACGACCCTCTACGAAAAGACCTCACTAGATCAGCGGGCGGTATCCTGACGGGCAAAACTGAAAGTGAAATCTTGGCCGCCATCAGAAGGCTCGCTGTACGCCAAGAGAGCACATGGTGGCCAGAGTTACACTCCATAACATGAGACAAGACCGAGACGAACCGGTACGAGCATTTGGGGCCCGCCTCGCTGGCCAAGCCGAGGTGTGCAACTTCACAATCAAATGCCCTTCCAAGACTTGCGGCCGGGACGTCCGCTACACCGCCGCCATACTCTGCGACGCCCTCATCCGTGGCGTAGCAGATCCCGACATCCAGTTGGACCTCCTTAGCCATGAGAACCAGGATATGAGCCTGGAAGACGCGCTCCGATTTGTGGAAGCGAAAGAAGCCGGCAAACGATCAGCCTCCCGCCTGCTGGATATCCACACAACCGACGCCGCATCAGCCTCGGTTGACGCCGCAAGCAGCAACTATCAGAAGAAGAAACGTTTCGCCTTCAAAAACGACAAGAAAGAACTCTGCACGTATTGTGGAAAAACAGGCCATGGTGCACATTCCTTGGCCCGAACCCGCAAGACCGACTGCCCGGCATACGGCCATTGATGTCAGGCGTGCAACAGAGACCACCACCATGAGTCTGTATGCCTCATCAAAGACAGACCAAGGCGCCGACCACCACCTGCCACAGAAAACGGCGAAGCTGCCATCTTCGACGCCCTGTGCACTGTGATGTCATCTTCTCGCAGAAGGAACTGGAAACCCACCTCCATTGATCATCATCTATTCGACAACCTGTCCCAAACGTGGATAAGCAAGAGTTCGCAACCTCAACCTTTCGTTGACCTCACAATCCAGGCCTCACACAGGGGATACAAAGCGCTCGGGTTCACACTTAACTCCCCATCAAAGTCCATCAGCCAGCCTGCCATGGCAGACACAGGGTGCCAAAGCTGCCTTGCTGGCATCGTAGTCCTCTATCGCCTCGGCCTTACCCCATCTGACCTCATCCCTGTGACAATGAAAATGCATGCCGCCGACAACAAAAGCATCAACATCCTCGGCGCCACAATACTCCATATCACAGCCAAGGATACTCACGGCAAAATTTTCAAAACAAAACAGATGACCTACATCACGGACTGCTCCGAGAAATTCTTCCTCAGCAGAGGGGCTTGCGCAGACCTTCACATCATCCCCAAGGACTTCCCCAAGGTCGGCGCGACGACAGACCACTGCGATACCACATTGCAGGACGCAGCACCCTCTGGGGCCACCGCGAATTGCCACTGCCTCTCACTGATGACTTGACCTCACTCCAATCCTCACCATGTCTGTTCCCCTTCTCCCTCGACGGCATACGATCCCCAGCCCCACCAATTGAATCGGTTGACCACGCCTCACTCTCAGCCTTCACACTGCACTCCGCTCCCTTCCAATCTGTGACTTGGGCCCGCGTGCAACATGCCACATCCAGCGACGAAAACATGTTCCTGCTGTCGTCGATCATTAACAATGGCTTCCCGGACAACCGTCAGGACCTTCCCCAATCCCTGAGGGACTTCTTCCAATTCCGCGAGGACCTCTTCACACTCAACGGGGTATTACTCTACAAAGAGCGAGTGGTCATCCCACCATCACTTCATCCCGAAGTCCTCGCCGCGCTCCAGGCTGCACATGAACTATGAACTTCTATGAACTTGAGGGCTGAAGCATCGGTATTCTGGCCAGGAATCACACCTGACATCACTGCCATCAGAACCAACTGCACTCACTGCAACCGCATTGCCCCGCCCACACCGCTATCAACACCGGAATACCCCTTCCAAGACATATGTGCTGACTTCTTCCACTACTAGGGGGTTAACTATGTGGTCACTGTTGACCGATACTCCAACTGGTCCATTGTCGAAAGATCACACGCCGGCGGAACCGGGCTCATAACCTGCCAACGCCAAACATTTGTGACTTACGGAATCCCTGAGGAACTAGCATCAGACGGCGGGCCGGAATTCACCGCCAACGAAACCAGACAATTCTTGAAACGCTGGGGTGTACACCATCGCCTGTCACCGGTCGCCTTCCCGCACAGAATCTCAGTTGGGTGAAACGTATCGAGAACTGTCTATGAGAGTCCAGTTTCTCTTATGTCTGTCAAAACGAATAAAATTTTGGAAACAATTTAGGCAGAGACCGAAATGAACATATTACTCCTCTATACTCGTTTAGCACGACAAAGTCTCTCGAGTGAATATTGCACCATTGAAACCAAGTGTCTTAATTTAGAGGAATCAACGAGTTTATCGATTAATCATGACAATTTAGATTTACAACAAGCAAAGATGTCAAGGAAACAGTCTACAGTCAAACGTCAAGTCGATTTAACAAGTGATGGCATGGACAGCTGCAAGGCACTGAACTCACGGGATGCATATGACACACGATAGGAAGAGCGGGAGAATGGAAGACACTTGGATGATAGGCACACTCTACTCCTGGAAGATTTAAAACAAAGAAGGCGGAAGGACGAGAGAGAGAGAGAGAGAGAGAGAGAGAGAGAGAGAGAGAGAGAGAGAGAGAGAGAGAGAGAGCGAGAGAGAGAGAGAGAGAGAGAGAGAGAGAGAGAGAGAGAGAACGAACGAACGTTATTTTACAAGGGTAGTGAATTAGGCAGTATTGCCTTTCTTACATTCAGCCCTTGAGGCAAAATATTCAAATGTGGTAAGAGAGAGAGAGAGAGAGAGAGAGAGAGAGAGAGAGAGAGAGAGAGAGAGAGAGAGAGAGAGAGAGAGGGGGGGGAGCTGGGGAAAGGGGAGGAAGGGAAGAGAGAATGAGAGTAAGAGGGTGGGTGGGTTGGAGAGAGAGGGTGGGTGGGTTGGAGAGAGAGGGTGGGTGGGTTGGAGAGAGAGGGTGGGTGGGATGGAGAGAGAGGGTGGGGGAGAGGGTGGGGGAGAGGGAGGGAGGGAGAGAGAGAGAGAGAGAGAGAGAGAGAGAGAGAGAGAGAGAGAGAGAGAGAGAGATAACAGAGAGAGAGAGAGAGAGAGAGAGAGAGAGAGAGAGTCAGTATAATTATCGCAAGAATTATACATTTGCAATTTCTTAAACATACTAAAATGGATAGATAGTGTATCAGCGAAGCAAAATTTAAGTATGGAACTTGAAGTGACTACAATGACATATATACATAAAAAGCAATTTCTTAAACATCCAAATGTTAAAAACAAATACATACATGTAGGCCAAAGCCTCTTGGTGTACACTCCCTCCCCTACTCTCCCACCCCCAATCAGCCGGAACCCCTCCAATATTTCAGCCAGGGATGGCTTGAAGTAAGTGAAGAATGGACAATGTAAAATACACACTTAGCCGTTCCAATGTCTAGGCGTCAGATGAAAGCATGGAAAACTATGTCGTAGGATGATACCTGAGAATGGTGCGAATTTTGTCTTTGAACATAGGCAAAGATTTGATACATTTAATGTCATCAGGCAGTGTATTCCACAGAGCAGCCCCAGAGTAAGATAGGCTCGATTTGAACAAATCGATGCGAGGCTGTGGCAGGAGAAATTTGTCATATCCTCTGAATGATGACTGCTCAAATAGTTTGGTTAGATATTCTGGTGTTTTGCCATCTTTTACCTTTTTCACAAGCACACACTTATTGAGCTGCAGATGTTTATGGAGAGGCAAAATGTCAAGCATTTCCATTTTTATTTCAGTGCTGAGAGATTTATTTGGGACCATAAGCTTAGAAGCTCTTCTGTATAGTGAATTAACTCTCTTCAAATTTGCTTCACTACAGTTATCCAAGAATGCCTAACTGTTCCTTCTGAATAAGAGCACCAATGTCCGTCACTTTATTGTATAAGTGATATACATTTATATGACCTATGTGTAAATTTTGTTTATGAACCATGATTGTTGATAATGATACCTAACTGGCACTGGATTGGATGGAAAAAGAAAGAAAGGGGAAAAAATCACGTCGGCAAAGTATTCATCGTTCACGCCAAAAATCCATCGAAGAATACTGTAGCCAACTGGTTTTCACACTGTTGGTACTGGACGGAGACCATTGAAGGGATGAGGATATTGCCACTGCATGTATGGAGGAAAGAGTGGGAAAAAAGGATGAAAGGGTAGGTAGGGGGCCATCAGAGGATTTTGAGGGATGGTTTGATGAAACAGACACAGAGAGAGAGAGAGACAGACAGAAAGACACAGAGAGAGAGAGAGAGAGAGAGAGAGAGAGAGAGAGAGAGAGAGAGAGAGAGAGAGAGAGAGAGAGAGAGAGAGAGGAGAGAGAGAGAGAGAGAGAGAGAGAGAGAGAGACAGAGAGAGAGAGAGAGAGAGAGAGAGAGAATGAATCAAGCAGACTACTATTGAATAAGCTTTTATCATATTGTTCTCCACGATTATCCTTAGATGTGAATTTCCGTAATAAACATAACATACGCAGGGGCGGATCTGGGTTTTGAAAGGGGGGGGTGCAAAGTTCTTTTTTTTTGTTTTGTATCTTATCAGTGAAGGCGCGAAGCGCCGAACCGACGGCGCGAAGCGCCGAGCATGCTAGGGGGGTCCGGGGGCATGCCCCCCCGGAATTTTTATATAAAAAGGAAGCAAAATGGTGCAATCTGGTGCAGTCTGAGCGTGTAAAGTGCTATTTTCAGGCGATACATTTTGCCACTGATGTGGTGGGGGGTGGAGATAGGACCAACTGTCTCTCTCTTGGGAAGCACATGCTCGAAAATGTACAGTGCTAAATAAGTTCGATGTTAATAATAAAGAATCACAATTCACAAAAACAACATGAGGAAAAAGTCTTTGCAACAAGATCATACCTCGAATTTAATAATCTTTATTCCGAATATGTAAGAAGACATCTGTAACCAGTTTGTTGTGGGAGTCAGGCCTGGTCAGTCTAGAGACATTGAATAAACACACACATGGAGGAATTTGCCTAGTCATAGGCCTAATCATGTGACAACATTTTCTGTGGCTGAAGGCGCATGACTGTGTTGTATTTTGTTGCAAATCTGTTGACAGCATCTGGAATGTCTATTTTCATTCCTGTATTAGCATCTCTCAGTCTCTCTCTCTCTCTCTCTCTCTCTCTCTCTCTCTCTCTCTCTCTCTCTCTCTCTCTCTCTCTCTCTCTTTTTTTGTGTGTGTGTGTGTGTGTGTGTGTGTGTGTGTGTGTGTGTGTGTGTGTGTGTGTAAGGGGGGGGGGGTGCAATTACATTTAATTTTACTAGTGCATTCCTATATTTATCAGCATCTCTCTCTCTGCACCCACCCACCCCTTTTTATTTTGGCTGGGGGGGGGGGGGGGGGGGGTGCAATTACATCACTATATTTATCAACATATTTCTCTTTCCATTTTTTTATTTATGTATTATCATTGTTTATGTATTTTATTTCTTTAATTTATTTAGTTAGTTTTTTGGCTGGGGGTAATATTACATTTACATTACTATATTTATCAGCATCTCTTTCTCTTTTTTGTTCTGCCGAGGGAGGGGGGGGGGTGCAATTACATTTACATTACTATATTTATCAGCTTCTCTCTCTTTTTTTTTAAGCCGAGGAGGGGGGGGGGTGCAATTATATTTACATTCCAATATTTATCAACATCTCTTTCCCTGAGTCTCTCTCTCATTTTTTTGTCTTTTTGCTTGGGGGGGGGGGGGTGCAATTACATTTACATTACTACATTATCAACATATCTCTTGTTTTTTTTTTCTTTCTTTTTTTTTTCTTCTTTTTTCCCCCCCTTTTTTTTTGTCCCGCTGGGGGGGGGGGGGTGCAATTGCACCCATTGCACCCCCCCCAGATCCGCCCCTGATACGGCAGTGAGACAACACCACTAGTCTTCAGAGAGCAATATATTAAATTCTTTTGAAAAAGAAAGAAATAGGGAAATGATCGGAGAAAAAAAGGAAAGGAAGAAAAAAAGAGACAAAAAGAAAAGAGAGGGGAAAGAGAAGAAGAAAGAAAAAAATAAAGAAAAAAGAAAGAAAGAAAAGCATCAAGCAGGCAAGCAATCGAGCACAAGAGAAAGGTAAGAAAATAATGAATAATTATACATCTAGTGAACCCCACTAAAGGCCTGTAACTCTACATTCTTCATGACGAACTTTTAGAGTTGCCGCACATGAATTGTTAAGTGACGGCAAAGATCCTATATACAGTGTATATAGGGTCTTTGGTGACGGTGTCGGAAGAGAATGTGATAGTTCTGCGTCAAGTACAGGAACCACACAAATGCACCAAAACCACAAAAACTCGTAAAGCAACTAATGAGTCGTTTGTCGGGATATATTCCATGCGAAGAACACGTGCAGGAGCGGTAAATCGCATAGAGAGCCGAGCAGATAACTCTGCGATGACTTCCGGAAACTGTTTTGGCCGAGAAATTATTTTGGTCGCTACACCACCTCTGCTAATGGTAAGAATATTACGATTGGATTGTACCTAAACAGTGAGCACTACAAAATTACTATTGCCTTATTTCTGATAAATTTCCGTTTCTTAAGACGACGTTGCTAGATTTATCACTGAGTAGGCGAATAATGCCTTACGAACTATGATGAGCATGTAGAGACAACTCTTCAGCTCCAGTAACTCATAGATACAGTGGTACGTTAGCAGATCAAAAGCTTACATACTGTGTACATTACTGAACTGCGAAAGTTGTAATGTCATGAGAATACCAGTGCGATCGGTTCGTCGACTAGAATCACCCGACCGTCACTTTTAGGCAACGTGCTTGCGTCGAACTCGCACCACCCAACTAACCTTAGCGACGAGAAAACAAAAAGAAAAAAAAGAAGATGAAAAGTCGAAAGGGAATCGTCTGCTTAAAATACTTGGCCGCTGATGATGTAACTATTGAAATTATCCGTTCATTGAAAATATGTGAATGTGATGTGATGCTGCTTAGGTGACAGCCACTAGAAGTTGCATAGATGCGGTTGTGCATTGCAGCTTGCCCACGTAGGAGTGATCCTTTTGAGCTGTAATGTTAGAAACACTTGACTTCACTGCAACACATGCTCCCAAACCCATAGCCACCTGATGACAGGAAAGAAAGGCCTATGCAATAAAATGTTTCGTTTGTTCGGTCTCTCTCTCTCCCCCCGCCCCCCCCCGCCCCCCCCCCCCCTCCCCCCCTCCCCCCCCCTCCCCCCCTCCCCAATCCTCCACACAATTTGACTCACACATCCACCTCCACATGCTATCATGAGTTCCCATTCATGAAAGTGAAATACATTCACGTCTCTATACCCCCTCCCCTTACACCTCACAACTTCATTTCCTCCTGCCTACACCAGTCCATGAGCTGCCTAAGCGTTGTCTTTTTTGTTTGTGTTGTTGTCCTGAAGAAGAGTTTTATGCTCGAAATGTTGATGTCTTGTTTTGTCTTGCATATTATTATAATAAAACCTGGAACAGTAACAGTGATTGTTTTCTGAATCCATATCCCAGGCAGCAGTCATTCGTTTTCTGTCAAAGTCTCTCTTTCTTAACTGAGACTATTCACCTGTGCATGTTGTGCATATCAAAACTGGTTGCCAGTTTGTGAAGCACTTATTGTACATAATTGCCTTTTGTCTGCATTTTTCTTCCCAATGTAATTGGCCAGTGACCTGAACATTAAAGTTGTTTAGTTCAGTTCAGTTCTGTCTCTTTCTTCTGACTACAAAACTGCTGTCTGATTGTACATGAATAAAATATGCCATGTGGTCGCTAACTAGCATAATCTGGACAATAATATCACATATACTTCCGTTTGTTTTAATACCATACCTTCTTACATGCATACACTCCCACACACACACACACACACGCACGCACGCACGCACGCACGCACGCAAACACCCCCCCCCCCCCCCCCCCCATGTATACTGACATATTCATGATAGTACATTCTTATAGCTTATTTCAGAGATCTAGGCCAATGGTTAAGACTGGCCTTGTGGCTAGCATGTGTGGTGTTCAATGCACTTCAGTTCTTAGAGTTCTGTCTTTGGGCAGGGTGCCTAGCCTGCTATGGGCAGGGTGTCTGGCCTGCTTTGGGCAGGGTGTCTGGCCTGCTTTGGGCAGGGTGTCTGGCCTGCTTTGGGCAGGGTGCCTAGCCTGCTATGGGCAGGGTGTCTGGCCTGCTTTGGGCAGGGTGTCTGGCCTGCTTTGGGCAGGGTGTCTGGCCTGCTTTGGGCAGGGTGCCTGGCCTGCTTTGGGCAGGGTGCCTAGCCTGCTATGGGCAGGGTGCCTGGCCTGCTTTGGGCAGGGTGTCTGGCCTGCTCTGGGCAGGGTGCCTAGCCTGCTATGGGCAGGGTGCCTGGCCTGCTTTGGGCAGGGTGCCTAGCCTGCTCTGGGCAGGGTGCCTAGCCTGCTATGGGCAGGGTGCCTGGCCTGCTCTGGGCAGGGTGCCTGGCCTGCTCTGGGCAGGGTGCCTAGCCTGCTCTGGGCAGGGTGCCTAGCCTGCTCTGGGCAGGGTGCCTGGCCTGCTATGGGCAGGGTGTCTGGCCTGCTCTGGGCAGGGTGCCTAGCCTGCTATGGGCAGGGTGCCTGGCCTGCTTTGGGCAGGGTGCCTAGCCTGCTATGGGCAGGGTGCCTGGCCTGCTATGGGCAGGGTGCCTGGCCTGCTTTGCCACTCCTTCCACGGAGTGATATGGGGGCTGGGGGCTGCACAGCAGTGATTCAGTATGTAAGTCCCCAGAATGAATCCTCAATTATGTGAGCAAAATTCATGAGTATTATTATTGTAGTTGTTGTAATTCTTGTTCATTTTGTCATTGTCCTCCTCCTCCTCCTCCTCCTCCTCCTCCTCCTCCTCCTCCTCCTCCTCCTCCTCCTCCTCCTCCTCCTCCTCCTCCTCCACCACCACCTCCTCCTCCTCCTCCTCCACCTCCTCCTCCTCCTCCTCCTCCTCCTCCTCCTCCTCCTCCTCCTCCTCCTCCTCCTCCTCCTCCTCCTCCTCCTCCTCCTCCTCTCCTCCCCCCACCCCCCCACCCCCCCTTCTTAAGTGAAGACCTTAATTTTAGGGGGGGTAATTTGATATAACTTTCATGCAAATGACTACAATTAACAACATGTACAGTTATGTGCATACATATATGTACATGCTCACTTAAAACCTTTCACAAAGTGACAGAAATGTCCCATGAGAAATGAATTTCTGCACACTAGTGGCAGTTACTTGTTTCTGTATATATTTGCAGAGCAAGACATAAGCCTTGTGAGACCGCAGTCAACATTTCATCATCATGAACGTCCAGGCAGCTGCCAATTCCTTGATTGGCTATTTACCTCAGAACGGCATCACTTTTGAGGAAGTGCCCTACACTTTTTCTAAGACTCTGCCCTGCATTGGGCGAATTCGGTGTGTGAATGACTCCAATGGTCAGATGCAACTGCTGGGCGTGGTTTTCTACTGGGTGTATGGAACTTCCTGTCTGCTCTTTCTTTCACTCCTCCCCCACTACCATGATGGAAGGCTGCCCATGTGGGTGATTGTAGGTAAGTGGTGCTGATAGGAAAAGAAGTGTAAGTTTGATGTTTATAAAACAGAGTCAATTGATATTAAAGTCCAATGCATTAAATTAATAATCCAGAGTCCTCCCATCCCAGGGACTGACACTTTGCCTCACACACAATCAAATATCAAGCTTGCTTGCCTACATCTGCCTTTGATACTCCATATGATTCTAAATAGTTATTGGGCTTAATTTCTTTTATTAAAGATTTTTAAGAGGTCTTAATTTTAAAGTGCTTTAATATCCTTTGTCTCCATGCATATTTCGATATATAGAGGTGAAAGTAGGACCAGATAGACTGATTGAAATACAACACACACACACACATGTATACACACACACACACACACACACACACACACACACACACACACACACAAATGTGCATACACACACACACTTGCACACACACACATGAACACATGCACACATCACACCATACCATACCACACCACACCACACCATACCACACCCACAGATATGCACTGACACAGCGCTAAATTTACACAGACCTACACATACGCAGAGGTACACGCACACACACACAACAGCTACACACACATACAGTTACACACACCACACACACACACACACCTACACACACACACAGTTGCACACACCCCACACACGTGCACACAGTCGCACAGATAAATGGATGGCCAGATTGATGGACAGAGAAAGCGATCTTTAGGTCAAAGGTAGGGAGATGGAGAGAGGATTTGCCATTAAGTGCAATACACACTGCATTTGATGCTGGCAGGCTTCATGTGGGTGAGTGCCATGTGCCTTGTGGCCCTGTTCCAAGCTTCCACCACCAACCCAGGACCGATCCCAAACCCAGATGCTCTGTCTCACTATGGTAAGTGTGATTCACTGTGATTAGATGCCTTCATCTGTGCGTGTACATCAGACCTGCCAAATGCTACGCTTTAGGCGTAGCATGCTACGCTTTCGACATGCTTGCTACGCTGCTACGCTTGTCCATAAAAACTACGCTTTTCCCGCGTGCTTGAACTTTTGACCACGATGGAGAATCTCTCCCCCCCCCCCCCCCCCCGCTTTCTCGCCGCCAGTGCAGCTTATCGCGCCGCCTTCACAGCCTTATCCCCCCCCCCCCTTTCACGCCACCGGGTCAGCTATTCACGCCAACCTCACAGCTTTATCTCTCCCCACCCCCGCTACGCCTATTCCTTCAATGCTACTCCAAATAGCTCTGGATGCTACTCTTTGGCATGATGGTGGGTTGGCAGGTCTGGTGTACATGAGATTTAGCTGTGTGGAGTTGTGACCAGTGATGACATTAGTGTCCTTCAAAAAGGGAAAAGTTGCTTTCCACAGTGGCAAAGCAGACATATAACTGACTAATCTGTGAAGGTGACCATTGCATATTACTTCAGGTTGATATAAAGTATGTTGGCAGCTGCTAGTGAATGTGCGTCCTTGATTATCATTTATAACAAATTCAAGAGAAGCTGAACTCAGAGTAACTTCTTCAATACCCTCCAACAGATATATTTGATAGATTAAAATGATTAATCATCAAATGAAATACAGTGGTGCTCCTCTATGTTGACCTTGAAAATGTAACCCTTAACCATAAGAAGGTCGTATCTGAGCCCTGGGTGGTCTTATTAGAGAAATGAGTACAGTTTAAATGGGAAAAAATTGATGAGGATTAAATGTTGTGTATCTATGTGCAAGAATATGCTTTTCATGAACAGTATTCTGCTTTTTGTACAAATTATTTGCATCTGATTTGTGCTGATGCATGCATAGATGTGGGCTATTCTTTGAGATGTTTGATTTCTGCTGAATACATACTTCGTATAAAAATTGATAAATAACAATATTTCAATGCTCCAAATTTGTGCTCTGAACTCCTGAAGAAAAATGTCAAGTCAAAAAAGATTTGTCTAGTCATCCATGCTTTCTTGTTGAATGTGTATTGCACACCCAAGCTGTGTGTGTCAATGCCCCTGAAACACCGTGGCTCTGCACTCTTGCCAATCACCAGTGGAGTAAGCTTTTCACTGTGGCACTAGTGCACAGGAGAACTGTGAGTCTTTCTTAGCTGATTTTCACACCAGCTTTGTCATGTGTCTATCCTTTTTGCACCATAAACTTTGCTGGTAGGACTCTATAGAGCAGTCCTGTTTTGTCAGCTTTGAAGATGTTTTCAGGTTGGTAGCCTTCACAAATCTGAGGCAATTTCTTCATCCAGACCTCAACATTTTCACTGACATCCGCCCGCTCGCCACTCAGCACTGCAGTGTGTACGTTGCATCAAATGAGCCATCATCGCAGCCAGCGATTGGACGCCATGAAATCATCACAGCCACATTCCGTTGCAATGCATCAGGCGTTTTCCTGGATTAACTTTCCTGTAACAGGAATATGTCTAGCTCTAGTCTCGCAAAACCAGTCCTTTTCATCGATCACCGATGTTGCTGCCAGCCAAACTTTGCTCAACTTGCTTAGTGCGCTTTTTCCACTTTCCCACCTCCTTTTGATGGCTTTTTTTCTTTGATTATTGTTTGGATCCGAGTTTTTCCAACACCAAGTGATCTCGCACTTGGAATCGCAGTCTCTACTTGTTCTCCTCTTCTGATGATGCGTACTCACTCTTCTAAAGTCAGCTGTTTCTTTTTCTGCATGCCTCCCACATGATGTAAAAGAATCACTGGTATCAAGGGATGTAACTCCCAATGAAAATGCCTGTTAGACACTTGACTCAGTGTACAACACAATATCAAGTTGGAAAAATAAGTTGCAACTTGGCCCCAATGCACAGGTCATAAGTCAGAACCGAGGAGAAGTTGTATTTGTGGCATACTTGATATAAGAAAATATGCTCGGTTAGGAAAATATTGGTCGCAAAAGAGGAGGAGTCATAATAGCAAGTGTCATAGTAGTGAGTTTCGTAGTAGAGGGGTTCCACCGTACACATGAAGATTCTCAGGCACAACACACATGCACATATGCAAGAACACATACAAGCACAACACACACACACACACACACACACTCACACACACACACACACTCATATGCTGTACCATCATTGAATTTCTCCAAAAAGTATTTTCCAAAGTTCATGAAGATAGCCAAAAACCATCCTTGATATGGGTTGATTTTAAATATGCGCCGGATTTTTTGTAGCTTTTCGTGCTCTGGAGCCTCGAGTCGACATAGACTTTTCTCTTTATATATATACATATATATATATATATATATATATATATATATATATATATATATATATATGTGTGTGCACGTCCACGATATTGCCTAACACTATCAAAAACTGGGGGTCTGGGTAAAGACACTTGAATAAAACTATCTAACACAGTCAGCATGCATATATTTCAAATTTATATGGGTTCTTTAAATGTTTTTGTAATGTTATGACCAATAGTTTTTATAGTTTTGCTTTGCAGAGATTCACAAAAAAATAATTAAACTCGTACGAAGCGGAAAAATGGCGCCGAAAAACGGGACATTTTGCGACGCCACTTTTGAATGCTTGTTATCTTGTGCAAATTCACCTTACAACGTATAGATTGTGTGAAATAATTCAAGTTCAATTATTAATTTAGTCATATTTCAGTGGAAAGTCGCCACAAAATAAAAACAGAGGTAGTTCTACCGAAATAAAAAAGACCTATGTGTACGTTACTCTCGTTTCTACCACCCTTGCTCAGAGGAAAAAAATCGAAGCCAAACATGTGTACATAAATGTGTTGAAGAGAAGGTTCAAATTACTTTTCCTTTCATTAGTTTACTCATACAACTGCATAGTTTTATTATTCTTTTGGTATTAACCAATTTCTTGGGACTATTTTGATGGTCAGCGTCGGTTGTTTCCCTGCGTTACTTACGAAAGGTATGCGTGTCCCAAACGTGTTGCTATATTGTTCCGCACTCGAAACGGATACGAAGGAAGCTTTTGTCATCCCGCAGTAAATGAACACGTTTATAGAAGGATACGTCATAGCACTCGCGATTTTTGACCAATGAGAAGGCTCCGTTTCCTTCATTTCCTTCTGTTACGTACGAAAATTTGCTACACATGTGCGAAGCTTTCAGTTCGTTTGATCCGTTCGATCGACCATCTTCATCCAATTTGGGTTAAGTAAGGCATTCTACATTAGTTTTTTATTAATACAATTCAATAGTTTCGTTCATGGGTCATGAATAAATACATTATGACTAGTTTTTATCAACGCCATTCTGGTTTTGGTTTCTGGTGTTTCTTACGAAACTCAATCGTCGCGGAGGAGCTTATCACATCGATTAATTTGGTCAGAATCACATCATGTTTGTTTTCATAGAACTAATTTGATGTTCCCTCATGCTAGATATCAAAATAATACCTTTTATAATGATATACGCATGTGATCGTCTCGCTGGTTACAAAGAAACCAAACACAGGTATGTCCCACCTAGTGTTAGGCAATATCGTGGACGTGCACATATATATATATAGACTAGCCGCTTCGCGGCCAGGCAATGCGCAAAGCATCAAAGCCACATACAAAGCCAAATTCTTCAGCCACCATTTTGTTTATCTCATAACGTAACCATAACCAAAAATGTGTTCACAGATCTTCATCATTTGACTTTACATACCCATACACCAACTTTCGGTCAAATCGGAGCACTTTGAGTTTTAGGCGGCCATCTTGTTTGTGCCCACTTCCGGTTACCATGGCGACACCTTTTTTTAACCCCACCATGACCTGACCCCAGCCCACATCTAACCCCATACCAAGTTTTAAGTCGATGGGAACTCCTGTGTCTCAGGCGGCTTCGCCGCCTTCGACACAGTCGTCCATTGTTTACTCTGCCGCCATTTTGTTATTCTCGTGACGTAACAATGGTAACCAAAAATTTTGTTCACAGATCTTCATCATTTGACTTGACCAACCCACACACCAAATTTTGGTTAAATCGGAGCACTTTGAGTTTTCGGCGGCCATCTTGTTTGTGCCCACTTCCGGTTACCATGGCAACGCCATTTTTTTAAACCCCACCATGACCTGACCCTGGCCCACATCTAATCCCATTCCAAGTTTTAAGTCGAAGGGAACTCCTGTGTCTCAGGCGGCTTCGCCGCCTTCGACACAGTCGTCCAAATTCTTCAGCCGCCATCTTGTTTTTCTCGTGACGTAACCATGACAACCAAAAAATTATTGCGCAGATCTTCATCATTCGACTGTACCTACCCACACACCAAATTTCGGTCAAATCGGAGCACTTTGAGTTTTCGGTGGCCATCTTGTTTGTGCCCACTTCCGGTTACCATGGCAACTCCATTTTTTTAACCCCACCCTGACCTGACCCCGGCCAACACCTAACCCCACACCAAGTTTCACCTACCCACACACCAAATTTCGGTCAAATCGGAGCACTTTGAGTTTTCGGCGGCCATCTTGTTTGTGCCCACTTCCGGTTACCATGGCAACACCATTTTTTAATCCCACCAATACCTGACCCCGGCCCACACCTAACCCATTCAAAGTTTCAAGTCGACGGGAACTCCTGTGTCTCAGGCGGCTTCGCCGCCTTCGACACAGTCGTCCAAATTCTTCAGCCGCCATCTTGTTTTTCTCGTGACGTAACCATGACAACCAAATTTTTTTTGGACAGATCTTCATCATCTGACTATACCTACCTACACACCAAATTTCGGTCAAATCGGAGCACTTTGAGTTTTCGGCGGCCATCTTGTTTGTGCCCACTTCCGGTTACCATGGCAACACCATTTTTTTAACCCCACGTTGACCTGACCCCGGTCCACACCTAACCCCATACCAAATTTCAAGTCGATCGGAATAAAACTGTGGAAACGTATAAGTGTCACACACACACACACACACAGACACACAGACACACAGACAGCGAAAATATATATACAGATGCATGTGTTATAAGCTTTAAATGTTTACTGATTAGTGGTTTTATTCATTAAGCTGAAAACAATGGAGTTTACACATCGTATTCATGTAGATGTTGTGCATAATTTATATTTATAGGAAAAATTAGTATCTGAATGAAGACCTATGGCAATTTGTTTATCGCTTGCTTTGAAATGGGTTGACATTTTACAATTGAATGCAGAAAAGAGAAGAATAAGGTAAAGCATTAATTATAGCAACCTTGCACAAACAAACCAACGAAATAAAATGAATGAAATCCTCCCAATAAGATAAGAAAAGAAAGCTCTCACAATTATTGCCACTGATGTCCATGCCTCATCACTGACTTGAGTGCATCCTAGTCAACCTCAGTAGGTTCATTTGCTGCCGAGGTCTTTGTTTTGCTGGCACAGTGTACAGGGAGTTGATGCACCTCATGGGGTAATGCCACTCATTACTTACATACTTACTGAGGCCTTTCCCCCCCTCCTGGCTGTCCAAAAGAGACCTCCAGATTCATTGCAGCCACATTAAAAAAATCCCTGTCCTAGACCTAAAAACAGATATTGGAAATTATGAAAATCCTAAAATGGAAATGGAAAGATTGCTGTCAAGTAAAATGTCCTTGGAAAATTGTATGGAATGTGTCTTGCTATTGTGTCATCACTGTCACCTGACTCATTACTGGATGATGTTATTGGTGTTGCTTGCAGCTGAAAACCAGCTGACTTTCTGTCCTAAGTGTCATCACAAGAGACCAAAGCGTGCCCACCACTGCCGACGCTGTGGTCAGTGTGTGATGAAAATGGACCACCACTGCCCCTGGTCAGTGTAATGGCCTTGTCAATGGCCTGTGATGGCGTGTTCCTCCCTCTCCCCCGTTTTAAAAAGATATATTTGCCTTTCCCTCTCCTGGTTCTCAATTTGCTGTTCTTCTTTGCTAGATCTCCTTGCCTTTCCCTCTCCTGGTTCTCAATTTGCTGTTCTTCTTTGCTAGATCTCCTTGCCTTTCCCTCTCCTGGTTCTCAATTTGCTGTTCTTCTTTGCTAGATCTCCTTGCCTTTCCCTCTCCTGGTTCTCAATTTGCTGTTCTTCTTTGCTAGATCTCCTTGCCTTTCCCTCTCCTGGTTCTCAATTTGCTGTTCTTCTTTGCTAGATCTCCTTGCCTTTCCCTCTCCTGGTTCTCAATTTGCTGTTCTTCTTTGCTAGATCTCCTTGCCTTTCCCTCTCCTGGTTCTCAATTTGCTGTTCTTCTTTGCTAGATCTCCTTGCCTTTCCCTCTCCTGGTTCTCAATTTGCTGTTCTTCTTTGCTAGATCTCCTTGCCTTTCCCTCTCCTGGTTCTCAATTTGCTGTTCTTCTTTGCTAGATCTCCTTGCCTTTCCCTCTCCTGGTTCTCAATTTGCTGTTCTTCTTTGCTAGATCTCCTTGCCTTTCCCTCTCCTGGTTCTCAATTTGCTGTTCTTCTTTGCTAGATCTCCTTGCCTTTCCCTCTCCTGGTTCTCAATTTGCTGTTCTTCTTTGCTAGATCTCCTTGCCTTTCACTCCTCTCCCCCTTCTTTTTTCTTTCTTTTTCCATCACCTTCTCTTCCTCTTTGATCTTTTTCTGTTTTATGATCATTTTCTTCTCCAAAGTTTCTTCATCTCTCTCCTTTTTACTAATTTTTTTTCTCCCCCTAACTGCCACCTTGTCTGTTTTCACCTTCACGTACTTTTTTTTCTCTTGCTCTTGCTTAAATCTTCTTTGTCTCTTTTCCTTTATTTCCTTGTCCTCTGTTCCTTCCCTCCTCCCATCTCTGACGTACCATCATTCCCCCCCCCCCCCCCCTCATCCCCCCTCCCCCCTCCTCTCCCTTTCTCCCCCCTTCTCCCCCCTCCACATTTATCTTTTTCTTCTGCTCCCCAGTATTCTGCCCCTCCTTTTGCTGCAGCTGCACAAAATATGTTAGGAAGCACATATAGTTACATCCTGGGAAGGACGACTTGGAGGAGAGAGGAAATGTCAATGACAAATGGAATGGAAACTTTATTTCCATGGAACAAGTTTTACAGAACTAAATGTGAAACTTTTAAAAATAATTTTATTTTATCACCATAAGGCTTAAGAAAAAGAAGGAAAAAGTTGTGATTAAGGTAACATGGCAACTGAAAACAAAAAAGGGTAAGTAGTTTGGCCGGAACCTTTTTCTTTTCTTTTTAGATGAGACCAGACTGAACATAAACAAAACTGTTTTTCTCTGAAAATGCTTGTTTTAACCTAAATAGTGGATTCCCTGAGTGCTCATAGGGCAGGAAAGATGGACGAGCATGTAATTCATTGTTTGCAGTCAATTTCTGTCTTTTGTTTCCTTTTTTTTCTTTGCATGATTAAAAATGTTTAGGGACAGCAGAAAAATGTAAGGTTGGTCATGTTACCATAACCACAAACGTTTATGTGTGTGTGTGTGTGTGTGTTTGTTTTTTTCGGGGTGGGGGGTGTCAGCTTTGTGGAATTAAGATTGTGCTGCTTCCTATATATTGTGGCTGCTAATTGCATATCACTGGATGGGAGCTTTTGCCAACAAACTTTACTGGTGTTGTAAAGCACTTGTAAAGTCACCAGTTTGCCAATACTCTTTCTGCTGTGTTTGAACAGTGTTGATGTGGGAATTTGGGTGAATTTTAACCCCATGGCCTTTAGGAAAAGACACAGAAGATGTTGGCAGCAGCAGTGGTGATGAAGTAAGCACTATGAAATTGTTAAAATAAATTTGCTTTTTAAATATTCCTAACAGCAAGGTGATGCTTTATGCTTAAGACTCTAAGATGACAAACCACTTTGGTGATTCCAGCATAATTTCAGACCCTTTTTGAGATTGAAATGCACATATGTAAATGTGCATGCACACGCATACACACACATGCATGAACACATGTATGTTCACACAAACACACATATGCTTGAAACACACACACACACACACACACACACACACACACACACACACACAAACACATATGCACATACTCTCTCACACATACTCACACAAGCATGCACACACAGTTATTCTCACTTATTCTTACATGCTTTATCACACACAAATACATGCTTGCACAAACATGCATACACTTATACTCACCCACACACATGCTTAATCACACACACATGCTCACACACACACAATCCCCCCCCCCCCTCCACACACACACACACATATTCATCCACCCATCCATCCATCCATCATTACTCTTTGCCACTGAGGCTGTCACATTATTTAATCTTGCCTTTCTGTGTTGAGGATCAACAACTGTGTGGGAGAGGGCAACCACCACCACTTTGTACAGCTGCTCTTCTACGCCATGCTGCTGGGCCTGTCTGCATTTGTGCTGTGCATGATCCACTTCTGGGCATTTCCCAAATGCACTTCGTGTGATACGGTGGGTGCCCCCCTCCCCAATGGGAACTCTGGTTCAGTGGATTCAGTGCTCACAGTATGTTGCTTGCGGCTAGTGGCAAGCAAGGTTTGAAGTCATGCAAATTGTAGAGTTACCTCTGTAGGCAATGTGCTTTTGACTCACGTTGCCTATCCCCACCCAGGAGTCAAACTGGGCACCTGAGAGGGCACTGGTGGCGCAATGTTGCATGATTAACCCTTGATGCATCTCTTAGCTGGCATCAGCTTGGAATGCCTCCTGGATTGTGGAGATGGTGCTGTGAGTGTGCTGTCTATGCCAGCTTGGAATGCCTCCTGGATTGTGGAGATGGTGCTGTGAGTGTGCTGTCTGTCTATGCCAGCTTGGAATGCCTCCTGGATTGTGGAGATGGTGCTGTGAGTGTGCTGTCTGTCTGTGCCAGCTTGGAATGCCTCCTGGATTGTGGAGATGGTGCTGTGAGTGTGCTGTCTGTCTATGCCAGCTTGGAATGCCTCCTGGATTGTGGAGATGGTGCTGTGAGTGTGCTGTCTGTCTGTGCCAGCTTGGAATGCCTCCTGGATTGTGGAGATGGTGCTGTGAGTGTGCTGTCTATGCCAGCTTGGAATGCCTCCTGGATTGTGGAGATGGTGCTGTGAGTGTGCTGTCTGTCTGTGCCAGCTTGGAATGCCTCCTGGATTGTGGAGATGGTGCTGTGAGTGTGCTGTCTGTCTGTCTGTATCAGCTTGGAATGCCTCCTGGATTGTGGAGATGGTGCTGTGAGTGTGCTGTCTGTCTGTATCAGCTTGGAATGCCTCCTGGATTGTGGAGATGGTGCTGTGAGTGTGCTGTCTGTCTGTGCCAGCTTGGAATGCCTCCTGGATTGTGGAGATGGTGCTGTGAGTGTGCTGTCTGTCTGTCTGTGCCAGCTTGGAATGCCTCCTGGATTGTGGAGATGGTGCTGTGAGTGTGCTGTCTGTCTGTCTGTGCCAGCTTGGAATGCCTCCTGGATTGTGGAGATGGTGCTGTGAGTGTGCTGTCTATGCCAGCTTGGAATGCCTCCTGGATTGTGGAGATGGTGCTGTGAGTGTGCTGTCTGTCTCTATCAGCTTGGAATGCCTCCTGGATTGTGGAGATGGTGCTGTGAGTGTGCTGTCTGTCTGTCTGTGCCAGCTTGGAATGCCTCCTGGATTGTGGAGATGGTGCTGTGAGTGTGCTGTCTGTCTGTCTGTGCCAGCTTGGAATGCCTCCTGGATTGTGGAGATGGTGCTGTGAGTGTGCTGTCTATGCCAGCTTGGAATGCCTCCTGGATTGTGGAGATGGTGCTGTGAGTGTGCTGTCTGTCTCTATCAGCTTGGAATGCCTCCTGGATTGTGGAGATGGTGCTGTGAGTGTGCTGTCTGTCTGTCTGTGCCAGCTTGGAATGCCTCCTGGATTGTGGAGATGGTGCTGTGAGTGTGCTGTCTATGCCAGCTTGGAATGCCTCCTGGATTGTGGAGATGGTGCTGTGAGTGTGCTGTCTATGCCAGCTTGGAATGCCTCCTGGATTGTGGAGATGGTGCTGTGAGTGTGCTGTCTGTCTGTCTGTGCCAGCTTGGAATGCCTCCTGGATTGTGGAGATGGTGCTGTGAGTGTGCTGTCTGTCTCTATCAGCTTGGAATGCCTCCTGGATTGTGGAGATGGTGCTGTGAGTGTGCTGTCTGTCTATGCCAGCTTGGAATGCCTCCTGGATTGTGGAGATGGTGCTGTGAGTGTGCTGTCTGTCTGTATCAGCTTGGAATGCCTCCTGGATTGTGGAGATGGTGCTGTGAGTGTGCTGTCTGTCTGTGCCAGCTTGGAATGCCTCCTGGATTGTGGAGATGGTGCTGTGAGTGTGCTGTCTATGCCAGCTTGGAATGCCTCCTGGATTGTGGAGATGGTGCTGTGAGTGTGCTGTCTGTCTGTATCAGCTTGGAATGCCTCCTGGATTGTGGAGATGGTGCTGTGAGTGTGCTGTCTGTCTATGCCAGCTTGGAATGCCTCCTGGATTGTGGAGATGGTGCTGTGAGTGTGCTGTCTGTCTGTATCAGCTTGGAATGCCTCCTGGATTGTGGAGATGGTGCTGTGAGTGTGCTGTCTGTCTGTCTGTGCCAGCTTGGAATGCCTCCTGGATTGTGGAGATGGTGCTGTGAGTGTGCTGTCTGTCTGTATCAGCTTGGAATGCCTCCTGGATTGTGGAGATGGTGCTGTGAGTGTGCTGTCTGTCTATGCCAGCTTGGAATGCCTCCTGGATTGTGGAGATGGTGCTGTGAGTGTGCTGTCTGTCTGTGCCAGCTTGGAATGCCTCCTGGATTGTGGAGATGGTGCTGTGAGTGTGCTGTCTGTCTGTGCCAGCTTGGAATGCCTCCTGGATTGTGGAGATGGTGCTGTGAGTGTGCTGTCTGTCTGTGCCAGCTTGGAATGCCTCCTGGATTGTGGAGATGGTGCTGTGAGTGTGCTGTCTGTCTGTATCAGCTTGGAATGCCTCCTGGATTGTGGAGATGGTGCTGTGAGTGTGCTGTCTGTCTGTGCCAGCTTGGAATGCCTCCTGGATTGTGGAGATGGTGCTGTGAGTGTGCTGTCTGTCTGTATCAGCTTGGAATGCCTCCTGGATTGTGGAGATGGTGCTGTGAGTGTGCTGTCTGTCTATGCCAGCTTGGAATGCCTCCTGGATTGTGGAGATGGTGCTGTGAGTGTGCTGTCTGTCTGTATCAGCTTGGAATGCCTCCTGGATTGTGGAGATGGTGCTGTGAGTGTGCTGTCTATGCCAGCTTGGAATGCCTCCTGGATTGTGGAGATGGTGCTGTGAGTGTGCTGTCTGTCTATGCCAGCTTGGAATGCCTCCTGGATTGTGGAGATGGTGCTGTGAGTGTGCTGTCTGTCTGTATCAGCTTGGAATGCCTCCTGGATTGTGGAGATGGTGCTGTGAGTGTGCTGTCTGTCTCTATCAGCTTGGAATGCCTCCTGGATTGTGGAGATGGTGCTGTGAGTGTGCTGTCTATGCCAGCTTGGAATGCCTCCTGGATTGTGGAGATGGTGCTGTGAGTGTGCTGTCTGTCTGTATCAGCTTGGAATGCCTCCTGGATTGTGGAGATGGTGCTGTGAGTGTGCTGTCTGTCTGTATCAGCTTGGAATGCCTCCTGGATTGTGGAGATGGTGCTGTGAGTGTGCTGTCTGTCTCTATCAGCTTGGAATGCCTCCTGGATTGTGGAGATGGTGCTGTGAGTGTGCTGTCTGTCTCTATCAGCTTGGAATGCCTCCTGGATTGTGGAGATGGTGCTGTGAGTGTGCTGTCTGTCTATGCCAGCTTGGAATGCCTCCTGGATTGTGGAGATGGTGCTGTGAGTGTGCTGTCTGTCTGTATCAGCTTGGAATGCCTCCTGGATTGTGGAGATGGTGCTGTGAGTGTGCTGTCTGTCTCTATCAGCTTGGAATGCCTCCTGGATTGTGGAGATGGTGCTGTGAGTGTGCTGTCTGTCTATGCCAGCTTGGAATGCCTCCTGGATTGTGGAGATGGTGCTGTGAGTGTGCTGTCTGTCTGTCTGTGCCAGCTTGGAATGCCTCCTGGATTGTGGAGATGGTGCTGTGAGTGTGCTGTCTGTCTCTATCAGCTTGGAATGCCTCCTGGATTGTGGAGATGGTGCTGTGAGTGTGCTGTCTGTCTGTATCAGCTTGGAATGCCTCCTGGATTGTGGAGATGGTGCTGTGAGTGTGCTGTCTGTCTGTCTGTGCCAGCTTGGAATGCCTCCTGGATTGTGGAGATGGTGCTGTGAGTGTGCTGTCTGTCTGTCTGTGCCAGCTTGGAATGCCTCCTGGATTGTGGAGATGGTGCTGTGAGTGTGCTGTCTGTGCCAGCTTGGAATGCCTCCTGGATTGTGGAGATGGTGCTGTGAGTGTGCTGTCTGTCTGTCTGTGCCAGCTTGGAATGCCTCCTGGATTGTGGAGATGGTGCTGTGAGTGTGCTGTCTGTCTGTCTGTGCCAGCTTGGAATGCCTCCTGGATTGTGGAGATGGTGCTGTGAGTGTGCTGTCTGTGCCAGCTTGGAATGCCTCCTGGATTGTGGAGATGGTGCTGTGAGTGTGCTGTCTGTCTGTCTGTGCCAGCTTGGAATGCCTCCTGGATTGTGGAGATGGTGCTGTGAGTGTGCTGTCTGTGCCAGCTTGGAATGCCTCCTGGATTGTGGAGATGGTGCTGTGAGTGTGCTGTCTGTCTGTGCCAGCTTGGAATGCCTCCTGGATTGTGGAGATGGTGCTGTGAGTGTGCTGTCTGTCTGTGCCAGCTTGGAATGCCTCCTGGATTGTGGAGATGGTGCTGTGAGTGTGCTGTCTGTCTGTGCCAGCTTGGAATGCCTCCTGGATTGTGGAGATGGTGCTGTGAGTGTGCTGTCTGTCTGTATCAGCTTGGAATGCCTCCTGGATTGTGGAGATGGTGCTGTGAGTGTGCTGTCTGTATTAGCTTGGAATGCCTCCTGGATTGTGGAGATGGTGCTGTGAGTGTGCTGTCTGTGCCAGCTTGGAATGCCTCCTGGATTGTGGAGATGGTGCTGTGAGTGTGCTGTCTATGCCAGCTTGGAATGCCTCCTGGATTGTGGAGATGGTGCTGTGAGTGTGCTGTCTGTCTCTATCAGCTTGGAATGCCTCCTGGATTGTGGAGATGGTGCTGTGAGTGTGCTGTCTGTCTGTATCAGCTTGGAATGCCTCCTGGATTGTGGAGATGGTGCTGTGAGTGTGCTGTCTGTCTGTATCAGCTTGGAATGCCTCCTGGATTGTGGAGATGGTGCTGTGAGTGTGCTGTCTGTGCCAGCTTGGAATGCCTCCTGGATTGTGGAGATGGTGCTGTGAGTGTGCTGTCTGTCTCTATCAGCTTGGAATGCCTCCTGGATTGTGGAGATGGTGCTGTGAGTGTGCTGTCTGTATCAGCTTGGAATGCCTCCTGGATTGTGGAGATGGTGCTGTGAGTGTGCTGTCTGTCTGTATCAGCTTGGAATGCCTCCTGGATTGTGGAGATGGTGCTGTGAGTGTGCTGTCTGTGCCAGCTTGGAATGCCTCCTGGATTGTGGAGATGGTGCTGTGAGTGTGCTGTCTGTCTGTATCAGCTTGGAATGCCTCCTGGATTGTGGAGATGGTGCTGTGAGTGTGCTGTCTGTCTCTATCAGCTTGGAATGCCTCCTGGATTGTGGAGATGGTGCTGTGAGTGTGCTGTCTGTCTCTATCAGCTTGGAATGCCTCCTGGATTGTGGAGATGGTGCTGTGAGTGTGCTGTCTGTCTGTATCAGCTTGGAATGCCTCCTGGATTGTGGAGATGGTGCTGTGAGTGTGCTGTCTGTCTGTGCCAGCTTGGAATGCCTCCTGGATTGTGGAGATGGTGCTGTGAGTGTGCTGTCTGTCTCTATCAGCTTGGAATGCCTCCTGGATTGTGGAGATGGTGCTGTGAGTGTGCTGTCTGTCTGTATCAGCTTGGAATGCCTCCTGGATTGTGGAGATGGTGC
>JAWQFJ010033130.1:0-87500 GCA_034096865.1 Theodoxus fluviatilis
CTATCCCCATACAAGTAAGTTCTCTCACACTCAAAACACCTTCTCCTATATAAATTTTATTTTTATTTTTTTATAGTCTATGCCATGTTCCCCCCTCTCTGTCCCACGCATGGCCCACGAACTCAAAGCTAGCGACGACGCCAGTTTGGTAGGGACCGCCTTCGCCCATGTAGTGGCCATTAACCGCCATTACTGGCCAATGCCACCCTATGCGCGAGTATAAGACAGGCGCATAGCCATGACCGAAGGCACGCAGGTTCTGCTAAGAGTTCGTTCACGCGACCTGGGGAGGGAGGGGAAAACCGCCTGTATAGCTAGTGATGGTGGGCTAAACCCTGGCTGGCCCCCGAGTCATTCCGACCCCGCCATTAGGCACCATGAGGCTGTCTGCTAGGCTGGCGGTGCCATGCTCGACCCGCATGGCACCGGCGGCCGTCCGATCGAGGCCTCATGCTCACACTGTTACAATACAGAGATAGGAAGCATGGTGCACTTACCTTAATTCAGTGGCTGTGGATGCGCTGCCTGCCCGCCTAGATCTCTCTGCTCGCCCAACTGTCTCTCTCTCCTTTGCTCTCTCTCTCGCTCTCCTCTCTGGCCTCTCGTGCCCTCTCGCACCTCTGGTCGCCGGATAGAAGGAAGTCTGACCGCTTGACCCACACTTAAATACCCCGGCAGTGAACGCGACCTTGCGGCCTAGGGGAGATAACTCTGGACTCTCTACCACAGATGCACAGTTCAGATGTTACACAGCTGATGGTCACATCTGAATCACATGACACACGGTCAGCACAGTCCTTCTCCTCAGCTTCTTCACGACTGAATTTGTCTATTATTGGCTGAAAAGCTTTACGGATCATTTGTTCAGATGAGTTCAGTGAGTTCAAACCTACGGGTTCCCCATTTCCTGGAGCGGCAACATCAACACAAGCAACAAAATGTGTCCCTGGCTTGAGAGAGAAGGACTACGAAGAGTGCTTAAAGTCCCTAAAGATACTTAGGATGTGTTACAGAAGAGTGAGAGGAGACTTGATAGAAGTGTACAAGTTCATGCATGGTGTGTATAATTGCAAGAACCCTCTCGAACTCAACCACCTATCCACTACTAGAGGACATAGGTATAACTTATACTATAAGTTAAAGAAAAACTCCTACAGAACAAGTGTGAGAGAGCACTTCCTCGCCAACAGAGTAGTCGACACTTGGAATGCATTCGACAAGGAAACGGTGGAGGCGCCGTCATTAAACAGCTTCAAAAACACAATGAGCGACCTTTTTGGAAATTATCTCCCTTGCCGCCGCTTGGCGGCGCGTCGGTTCCAAGGGGCTTGGTTGGTACACAGTGACAAGTTCTTTCGCTTAAATTAGACCTGAGTGTTCGAGGTTTTTTTAAATTGTTTTCTTGCTGTCGCTTTCAAATCTGTTCACAGTACTAGGCTGGCTGGTTTACTTAGATGTGTTTTTTTTTTAATGCGTGCTAGCTGATATTAGGTTTAGAGCTTGAATTTTTGATATTACACAAGTTCTTTTCGCTTACAACTCCAGTGTTCGAACCAATGAAAACCACGGAAAGAGATGGCCGTTTCGTTCCTTGCATCTCATTGGCCAGCTTGTCATGAGGTCAGCCCGTGATCACGCGCTGACCTCATGACAGTTGTAAGCGAAAAAGCGAGTTGTAAGCGTAATATCATTGAAAATTCAAGCTCTAAACCTAATATCAGTTAGCACGCATTAAAAAAATCACATCTACGCTTACAACTCGCTTTTTCGCTTACAACTGTCATGAGGTCAGCGCGTGATCACGGCCATCTCTTTTCGTGGTTTTCATTGGTTCGAACACTGGAGTTGTAAGCGAAAAAGAACTTGTGTAATATCGAAAATTCAAGCTCTAAACCTAATATCAGCTAGCACGCATTAAAAAAAAATCACATCTAAGTAAACCAGCCAGCCTAGTACTGTGAACAGATTTGAAAGCGACAGCAAGAAAACAATTTAAAAAAACCTCGAACACTCAGGTCTAATCTAAGCGAAAGAACTTGTCACTGTGTACCAACCAAGCCCCTTGGAACCGACGCGCCGCCAAGCGGCGGCAAGGGAGATAATTTCCAAAAAGGTCGCTCATTGACACTGTGTTCAAAGACTACATGTACTGTGTTGAGGTTGGCCACCCACTGTTGCCATGTATCCACTTATAAGCCACCGGAAGAAAAGTCTAGAGATTAGGCACGATCTTTTAAGATCGTTAAAACTAGGCTAGTAAAAAGTGAGAATAGCCAAAAGTACTGATCAAAAGATCAGATATAGACCTCGCGGCCTAAGACGTCTGAAGACATATCATATCATATCATAACACTTGCTGTAGTACACATCGGTTCTGCCTTTGCCGCATTTTGGGGTGACACAGTCTTGTAAGTATCGTTACGTTCTGCACGTGCGCCTCGAGCAGCCTGGCTAAAGTAAGACCATTTGGTGCAGAACTTGCTACAGGAGAAGTTTTTATATCAACACACAATCATAAATCATGGACCTGTTGACCACTGCAATAGCTACAATTAAGCGGTCCTAAGCAGAGATCTGATGCATGTACTGATGAAGTCAAGTTGACTTTGTCTTCTTTTTTCATTGTTAAGACTTTCACATGTCAGGGTGAGGAGGTTGCTATGTGACAATTACCCCGTGGATGAGGGGTCAGAGGCCAAAGAAGACTGGCAACTGGAAAAAGGTGGCGAAACCAACTGGAGAGCAGTGTACGTATGCTTGTAGAGTGTCACCGCACTCTCCATTTTGTAATCCCCCTGCAAGTTGGGGTAAGAATAGACCCACTGTGTCTCCCTAAGGGATTCATAAGAGGCGAATAACTAGGGACACTGTGACTTGATTTGCGTTTACTCTAATCTGTTTTAGAGATGTTCGTGCTCGATGGCCTTACATAGCCTACAAAGGCTGATAGGCCATAAAACACAACCAAACAATCTTATTCCAACCTGCTCTAATGATTGATTGTGACTAATGGCCTTACATAGCCTACAGAGGGTGATGGTCCATAAAACTGCATCCATCCCTCCATCTTGGAAAGTGGGTGGTCTGTGTTCTTGCAGCATGTGTGTTTTGAGTATGCTTCCTGTCCTTGTAGAGGTGATGGGATGAAGCTGTAAGGTGTGGAACCTGCAGATAGCCCAAGGGCATGCAGGAAGAAGCTGGACCAGACTGAACTGCTAGGAAGTGCCTATTGGTTGTGAAAACTGTACTGTCAAGTTTTGATGACTGCTTTGTGGCCATGCCATGGGGCATTTGTGAGTGCAAAGAGAACTGAGTAGCTTTAGTCATATTTGGCTCATTTTTACTGTGCTTGTAATGAAGAATTTGACTTACTTTCATGCCATGGCAATTTATGGGACTGAAAAGGCCAATAAAGAGTGTTCCTCAATCTTCAGCGTTGAGTGCTTGGGTCCCACTAACATGCATTAAGCATACAAACACACATGGATGCATGCACATTTGCATTCACAAGCAGGCGTGTACAGGTGTGACGGGGTCTAGCTCGGCGGGTGGAGACACCTGGTGGGCTGAGGGTGTGGTGTGGGTGATGTCTGCTTCTCAGTCCCGGGTCTCACTTGTGACACTTTCAGCTGGGTGAGCGTGGTCACAGTGCTCGAGCGACAGACTCATGGTTGCATGTGGGGCTGGGTGAGCATGGTCATGGTACTAGAGGGGCAGACTGAGGGACGGACTCGTCAGTTTGTGAATTGCCGTCCCTCGAGTTAGACGTCTGCTTTCCCTCGACAGGTGAGACCCGTCATTGTTGCATGTTGATTCTGATTATTGATTACATCATTTTAATGGAATTTTCTGCATTGTAATTTTAACATGATTGTGTAATACTGAACTTTTACCTGAAAATTAGGTCGCCCGACTTACATGGCGTTTTCTCATTTGCCCTCGTTTTACTTTCGTATTTATGTGACGCAAAATGTCATGAAGCAGTGATGACGAGGTCACTAAAAAAAAAAAAAAAATTGCTTGAACGGCTCAATTCAAGAAAAGTGTGCCTTTGTGGTACTTGTAACATTTGGGGGCACAAACACAAACACAAACGTTGGTGATGTCTAATCTTGATTACTGCAATAGCCTTCTGCTAGGTGAAACCCAAGAATATCTCCGAAGACTTCAACAGGTGCAGAACACCGCAGCACGTATAGTGAAACGTCCACCTAGTTGTTCTCACATAACACCCATCCTTCGAGAGCTACACTGGCTGCCTGTCCACCAACGTATTGTGTTCAAAGCATTGTGTCATGTGTTCAAGTGCGTCAGTGGTTTGGCCCCGCTGTATCTGGTTGAGCTCCTCAAGACTTATAAGCCTGTGAGGGATCTCAGATCTTCGGCGCAGTCATTACTCCATGTGCCACGCTACAACACCAAGAGATCTGGGGAGAGAGCATTCTCGTATGCTGGACCAAAACTCTGGAACGATATCCCAGACAGACTGAGGAAATCTCCTTCAATACAGACTTTCAAGTCACAGCTAAAAACTCTTTTATTCAAAGGGTGAACGTGTTGAGCGCCTTGAGCATGCCTTTGAGTGTGAGATTGGCGCTATATAAGAGCCAAAATACATACATACATACATACATACATACACACACACACACACACACGCGCACGCACACACACCCACACGCAGACATATATCTATTAGGAAAAAACAATCGAGCAAACAAACAAGCCTTACTTAACATCAAATTTTTGGCTAAATGCCTTCCTCAGGACTGAAGGGTTTGACAAATCACACACACATACACCTAGTAGGTACGACTTCAGTGTGTACTTTGGTGACTATATGGTCTCGCACTCCCCAGGGATAAAACTGTCTTCTCATGGTAGAAGATCGGGTGGAGTGATGATGCTGGTGAAACAATCACTGGCCGTCTACACAACGAGCCTAGAAACAAAATGGGATACGATACTGGCTCTGAGAATACGCTCCCCTCTTTTGGAAGACACCATTCTGCTGTGTATTTATGTCCCTCCCGTCGATTCTCCTTATTATAAGGACAAAAACATATCATCATGTATCATCCCTCTGGAGGATCTTATAATGACATTTCAGGAAAGATATCCTCAGTCAGTTATTGTGATATGTGGCGATATGAATGCGAGGATGGGATCATGGGATCTACACACCGAGGACAGTGAGGATGATGAAGACACTGGTGCTTTATCTTGGTCGACTTGTGTTTGCACAAATTTCAGGTCCCCTAGAATGTCTAAAGACCATAACGAGAATATGTTTGGGACGATGTTGAAAAACCTGTGTAAGGTGCATCATGCTACGGCACTAAATGGGTGTACGGATGGGGACAGATCTGGTCGGTACACGTTCATATCCCCACATGGAGATAGCGTCATCGACTATTGTTTAGTGATCGCCCGCAACCTCCCTTATACTATAGATATGCACGTTGGTAATCGAATAGAATCCCATCATATGCCCATGGAAATTGCACTAGGTCCCCCACAGACTAAAGTGATTTCGGAAATATCAAGCAAAACCTATGTAAAACTTTGCTGGGACAGTAGTAAGGCGGATGAAATTAGAGAGCGAATGGAGTCACCAGTATTCAATGAACAGTTAGCAAAAGCCTCAGCCACAATTGATTGTTCAATAGATGCTGCAGTGATGCAGTTCACGGATATTCTAACCCAGAGTGCTGAGTGCCTAAAAAGAGAAGTCAGGGTTAATTACAGCTTTACACCCAAACCAAGATCTCCTTGGTTTGACAAAGAGTGTTTAGACGCTAGAATTCTAGCTCTGAGAGCTTTGACAATTTTTAGGAAAAACGAAACAATAGAATCTAAACAACAGTACTTACTTTTGAGACGACAGTACAAAAACTTGATAAAAGAAAAAAAGCGTAGTCACTTCGTGGAGGTGCGAAATACGCTAATGAACAGTTTACAAAATCCTCGTGTGTTCTGGTCCACTGTCAAGAGCTCGACAAGATGTCCGAGCCCTCAACCAAACATAAGTTTGGAAACATGGAAATCCTATTTTGAAACCATGTTTCTATGTAATGATAGCTGTCAAGGTGAGGAATTAGAAGGAGAGGCAGTATATCATGAAATTCTAGATGCTGAAATCAGTGCGGATGAAGTTCGGCATGCCATAAATAGATTAAAATCAACGAAAGCCCCAGGTCTAGACGGATTACCGGGTGGATGTTGTAAGATAGCTGGCGAAAAAATTGTCCCATTTCTCACAAAATTGTTTAACTCGATATACACTTCTCATCATTTTCCAGAACCCTGGACATGTTCAATAATCCTTCCACTTCACAAGAAAGGAGACATTCTAAACACAGAAAACTATAGAGGAATCTCACTACTGTGTGCAATGAGTAAGATTTTTACCATTATACTTGCAAAGCGATTGCATTTGTGGGTGGAGATGGAAAAGAAGATTTGTCCTGAACAGGCTGGGTTTCGAACACAACACTCAACCATCGACCATATCTTTACTCTGTATTCAATGATCTTGAAACACGTATATGGAGACAGACGCGGAAAACTGTACGTCGCCTTTGTTGATTACAGAAAAGCGTTTGATTCCGTTAACCGTAGTCAGCTCTGGGAAGTCCTTAAAGGTGCACATATTTCGTCCAAATTTTTGAGGATGTTAAAGGCCATGTATTCCAAAGTACAGGCTTGCGTTCGTTGGGGACAGGAGTTCTCCGGTTTCTTCGATTGTCCCTCTGGTGTAAAACAAGGGGCAATTGAGAGTCCTCAAATTTTCTCTCTCTATATTAATGTAGTTGCTGATTATATACGTAGAAAAGGCAGACATGGGGTACAGATGGTACCGGGCATGATGGAAGTGTTCCTGCTACTTTTTGCTGACGATGTTGTTCTCTTATCGACTTCACCCTCTGGTCTCCAAACTCAGATTGATAGTCTTTGGCATGTGTCAGAACGATTAGACTTGAAGGTCAATACTGACAAGACGAAAATCATGGTGTTTAGAAAAGGAGGACATCTTGCTTCAGGGGAAAAATGGTTTCTTGACGGGTCTAGATTGGAGGTAGTTAATCAATATAAGTATCTAGGATTCATGTTTACAACAAGGCTATCCCTCTCTGCTACCATTAATGACCTGGCCATTAGAGGAAACAAATAGGAGTGCAGGTATTAAGGGTGCTATGGAGACTGCGTTGCTTGAAAACAAAAGTGTTCACTACTATGTTTGATACGCAAGTACAAGCATCTCTCCTTTATGGAGCAGAAATATGGGGTCTCCAAAAACACTCGAGAGTGGAAGGAACTCACACTTTTGTATGTAAAAGGTTCATGGGGTTGGATTCAAGGACCCCAAACCATATGGTTTATGGAGACCTAGGACGCTTTCCACTGTCAGTAAACAGCAGTATTAGGACTATTAAGTACTGGCTTAAACTGTGTCGAATGAATGACGACAGGCTCCCAAAACAAGCACTACTTATGCTTATGAACTCACGCATTAAGAGAGAGTGCAGTTGGACTGAGAAGGTAAAAAACTTCCTTTGTCAATTGGGTTTTGGCTTTGTGTGGTTCAATAGCGGAGTAAGCAATGAAAAGCGTTTTTTGATTCAGCTTAAACAAAGACTGAAAGACTGTTTCCGCCAAGACTGGAACGCAAAGAATAGATGCAGTGACAGATACAGATGGTACTCGACCTTTAAAAATGACTTTGGCTTAGAAAACTATATGAATGTACTCGAGATAAAAAAGTTTAGGGATGTATTTATTCGCTTCAGGTTTGGAATAAACGACATGCATAGCAATGTAAGGTTCAGCCAGCCACAAGACATAACATGTCCATTATGCAAGGAAAGGGAAACTGAGGAGCATTTTCTGTTGAGGTGCCCTGCATACCAACAGCTTAGAGATAAATACATAACACGATTTTTAATCAAGAAACCACGAGTGGATGTATGTACATTCCTAATGCAGGGAACTGATGTCAGAATGACTCGTTCAATAGCGATGTACATTCTATATGCATTTCAAATAAGAGAACAAAAAAGTATGCGATAATTTGAATACTTTTAAAACATGGAGCAGAGAAAATGTTGCCAAGATAGTGTAATGTGTTTGCCTAAATTAATATTGCAGTCTTGCGATCATGAATGCATACGAAGCTGCAATCATCATTGAACATATTTTAAAAGATTTAACTGTACATTGAATTACAAGTGTCGTCATCGAGACGCAGGGTATCAATACAGTGATGAGTGGTATTCTTTACTGGAAAGTCTTCAATGTCGTTTGTAATGTATTTCTTGCAGAGTATTCATTGCTATACTGTTTTAAAGCTTGTAAATAGAGGGTAACATCAAATGGGTCGTCGGCCGAATAAAGATCAATCAATCAATCTCTCTCTCTCTCACTCTCTCACTCTCTCTCACTCTCTCTCTCTGTCTCTGTCTCTCTCTCTGTCTCTCTCTCTCTCTCTCTCTCTCTCTCTCTCTCTCTCTCTCTCTCTCTCTCTCTCTCTCTCTCTCCTTTTCACTTTCGTACCCTTGCATCTTGTCCTTGCGTGACAGGATTGATAGGGCATGGAATTTGTGTCGCCGTCAAAGCTACAACTCAATCTGTTTAAAAATGAAAACATACCTCTTGTCTTGAGTTTGCTTGTTAGCCATTTCTTTTCTCAAAAAGAGACTTGGACATACTAATACGAAAGCTTTGGCTTTTTTAAAATTTTGAATTAAAACGCTTCTAAAATTTTAAGTTAAAACGCTATATCCATGAGAATGAATTATCTCTACCATTCCTGGTCGGCTGAAATGTTAATTGTATCAGAATCATGGTCATACTTTTATTTGCTTCTTTGTTTACTGTTTCATCTCCTTAAAAAGGTGAGGACGAAGTTTTCTGTTCTTAAGCAATGGAATGCATGAAGGGATAGCATGACATGGTGAACTGAGATTAATGACCTTTGAACCAGGTGCCTGGGATCGCCCCAGCACTTGAAGGACAAGTTCGGCAGTGGCTACATGCTGGATATCAAGCTGAGAACGGCCGCTGCCTCAGATCTGGAGTCTCACATGAACAGCCTGAAAAAGCACATTCGAACCCTCTTTCCCGGGGCCGTCTGTACCGAGGAGTTTTCTGAGCGTGCCCACTACAAGATTCCTCGTGAGGATGTCACATCTCTGGCGAAGGCTTTTGCTGCCGTGGAGGAGAGTGAGTGGAATGCCTTCTCTATGGATGGGTTGCCCATGTTGTAGAACTGTGCTGTCTTGGGATTTATAATGCACAATATTGATATCAAAGGTGGGGTCGACTATTGTTTCTTCAATGTTGTGGGCAGCTTATCAATGATTGTTGATAGGAAGCATCGTTTTAAAGTTATAATCTTTTAAACGGCCCTCAGATTTGTTCACAAGTTAGGGAGACTGATTAGTGTGTTTATGTTTAAAGTAATACACAAATGAAATGTTTGGTCACTCTTCTATCCTTATGTAATTACTAGAAAGTCATTAGAGCAGAAAAATTATACAGACGTTGCACTTCCCACTTGGATTGTCAGTAGATCACCTGTTGTCTCTCTGAGTGGGGGAAATGAGGGCAGTAAGTGTAGTAAACACAAGAGTGAGCGAGCTCGGGAAAGAGAAAGGGAGTGAGGGCATGTGTGAGCAAGTGAGTATATGTTGAGTGAGAATGAGTGAGTGAATGAATGAACAAATGAACAATTTAATTGTCTAGGCCTCTGGGCCATGACAATTAGTTAAACACGCCAGGAGTGAGTGAGTGAGTGATTGAGGGCATGAGTGAGTCAGTGAGTTTGTGCATTCATGAATGTGTGAATTTTAGCATGAGTGGGTGCATGATCAAGCCAATGAACAAGTGAAAATTTGCATGAGTGAACCAGAGTTGTGTGTCATGCCTGCATAAATGCCTCCTCTGTCTTCCAGCCAAACGGGACTTCCACGTGGAGGAGTACTGCTTCAGCCAGTCTACCCTGGAGCAGGTGATCAGATATGAACTGTTGCATGTTATTAGTTGATATGGCAGAATGAAGTTAATGTGCCAGGTTATTTCTTTTTGACTCACATGCGAAGCAAAAGTGAGTATGTACTCACCCGTTTTGTCCGTCCGGGCGTCCGAAAACTTTAACGTTGGATTTTTCTCAGAGACTATTAAGTCTATCAATACCAAATGTAGCATGATGGTGTATGATGACAAGGCCTCAAAATATACATAGTGACTTGACCTTGCTTCAAGGACAAGGTCGCAGGGGCCATTAATGTTGTCTAAAAAACAGCCATTTTTCACATTTTCTCAATTTTCTCTGAAGTTTTTGAGATTGGATATCTCATCTATATGTGGTATATAGGGCAAAGTAATACCTATCTTTTGATACCAGTTTGCTTGACCATGCTTCAAGGTCAAGGTCACAGGAGCTTTAAAAATTTGGATTGTATACATATTTTGAAGTGACCTTGACCCTGAACTATGGAAGATAACTGTTTCATACTTAATAATTATATGGGGCACATGTTATACTTTCATCATGAGACACATTTGGTCACATATCATCAAGGTAAAGGTCACTTTGACCCTATGAAATGTGACCAAAATGGGGTAGTGAACCACTAAAAGTGACCATATCTCATGGTAGAAAGTGCCAATAAGCACCATTGTGCTTCCTATGTCTTGAATTAACAGCTTCTTGTTGCATGACCTTGGATGAACTTGACCTTGGGTCAAGGTCACATGTATTTGGGTAGGAAAAATGTGTAAAGCATTTCTTAGTGTATGATGTCATTGCTAGGTGTAGTTGTTTGACCTTGACCTTGAAGGTCACCTGAAGGTCAAGTTAATGTAAAGGTCAAGGATGTGAGTCGTATGGGCTTTGTCCTTCTTGTTTAAAATAAGATTTTCACAGAGAAATCACAAAATTAGTTGTGTGTGTTTTTTAGGGAGTTAACGACGTTTCGGTGTTACTGCGTACATTAAGGTCACCTCACCTGTGACTAGTTTAATTAAAAGAACAGAAAAGTTTCTTTGTGTCTGGTAAAACAATAAATGAGAACTGTGGAGATATTAAGAAAGAAGAAGATGAGGGCATTTGCTGGAAAATGAGCCCGAGTCACTCATGTGACATGCATCATCTTTACCACTAGACCGCTATCGCTTGTGTTGGAATCAGTGTGTGTGTGTGTGTGTGTGTGTGTGTGTGTGTGTGTGTGTGTGTGTGTGTGTGTGTGTGTGTGTGTATGTATTGTGTGTGCCTGTGTGTGTGTGCGTGTGTGTGAGTGTGTGTGCGCGCGCATCAGGGTATTTACTTTTGAAATCACATCTTTAATAGCCAATACAGATTTCCACTTTTCAAAGCAGTTTTTAGGTTAGAAAAATTATTTACTCAGTCGTTCAAATTTTAGGAACAAAAAGCAAATTAAGATAATGTGATTTACGATATAATTTCTGGTGAGTGATGCTTTATTTATATGTTTGTTGCACACTCCAATAGATATATTTAAATGTGCTTGTAGAAAAAATATTGGAAGTTATTTTATTTGTGGCATAACAAAAGGGACTTGGTAGCTTTTAAGTGATTCTGACTGGCTTATTGCAGGTGTTCCTGATCTTTGCAAAGAAACAGCTGGAGGAGGGAATGGATGCCATGGACATGGACAGAAGTGTATCCATTAAGCTATGACACCAGCTGCACCTTGCATGGAAAAAATTGCTCCATCTGTAACTGAACAATCCTGCTGTTCCCGGAAGGGTCACACTCGTTCCTACTTTCTGAGGGTAGAGCCTCCAGCAGAGTGCAAAACCTGCCAATGCAGGCTGACTGTGAGAGACATCCTGTTAGAATGCCCTAGACTCTCTGCTCTCAGAAGACTTTGTCCTAATATTTCTCACTCTGAATGCATTTAGACACCATCTATGATATGTCTGATTATTGTTATAACTCAAAGGTTTAATATCATGCTTAATGGACATCTCTGTTCCCTTGAAGCTTTTAAAACTTGTTTATTATTAGTTTACTTCGAACTTTACTTTTACATATCCAGGCTTAGCCTCCAAGGCTGATAGGCTATAAAGCATCATTTATTTAATCAATCAAATATTTGGTTGTTTGACTGTTCATGGTACATTCTATGAGTTTTCAGAGTAGAAAACCTTGAAGCTATGACCTGCCTACCGTTACAGATTTTTACGGATTTTAGACCTCGATTACGAAAATACGTGAAGCAAAAAAACACACACGATTTTGGCACCATTTGCTTAAAAAAATGTGTCTCAGTAATAAAGCATTTCGATATCTAAGCGCTGAGATCATGTGTAACAGAGTTACCAGCCCCCCTTTGTTTTGATTTTGACGCGGACGAATGGACGAAAAGTGGGTTGCAGTTGGGAAGATGGAGCCCTAAAGAGAGCTGTCTGCTGTGATGGGTGGGATTTTGACAATTACCCATTCAAGCGCTCACTGTAAGCGAGTGTTTTCCTGCGTAAAGAAGAACAGCGATAACAGCGATCCAGTTTAGGTGACAGTACACTTGAGAGTTTGTTGGTCCTCAATTCCAAACCTGCTGCTACAGTGTACACCAGCGAAGAACTAGACCGACTCAAGAGCTGCTATAACCAGCAGCTGAAAGAAAGCAGTGCTGAGTGACCGGGGCTGACACCAGCTGCCCTCGGTGTAGCGGGATAGCGGCCGAAAGCTACGCAGTGAGTTGCATTTTCTTTTATGTTGGCCGCCATAATTTGATATCAAGGGGCATGCAGAAAATAAACCAAAATGAAAACGGGTCTGCATTTGCGAATGGCCACAGCCGAACCTCAGTTCTGGTAACTGAAAACTGCAGCTGTACGTGACTCCTTTTAATATGGCAAGGAGGGAAGCGAGTGAGTTCCACTCTATTTGGGTGATACAAGTGCCACAAGGAAGGAAGGACCTGCGGTAAAAAAACCCTAATGGGAAAAAGCATGGCTCCTACCCTTCCCAGAGTCACTAGAACAAACGAGTAACCATTCAGTACATGGAAAGCAACATAGGTGGGACATGCAAGTCGACGTACAGGATGGTAATTGAAGAGGAAAGGTTAATTGGAGGTTGACAAGTGTAGGTATGTGACACTGCCAATTGAACATATCCAACATGGTCTCAAAAACAAAACAACTGGGGTGGAGTGTATATACATCACAACCCACTCGAATGGTACCCGGAAAGCAAACTCAGGGAGGAACGATGGACATCAATCAAACGTGAAAAAAGGGGCTGTACCAAAATTACAATTCGAAAACAACGCCGCAAACACATGTCCATGAAAATCCCAAATGTACAAGGAAAGAAAAATCGGGGAGGCACGATGTACGTCAATCAAACGGGAAAATTTTGGGGCTGTTCCCAAAATACAATGAAAACGTGAAACGTGGGGAAGTTCCAAAATTACAATTCGGAAACGACGCCGCAAACACATGTCAATGAAAAATCCCAAATGTACAAGGAAAGAAAATTCGGGAACGGGAAGACACTATGTACGTCAATTAAACCTGAAAAAGTGGGGCTGTTCAAAAAATACAATCAAACATGAAAGGTGGGGTAGTTCCGAAGTTACAATTCGGAAACACCTGCCAATGAAAAATCCCAATGTACAAGGAAAGAAAAATCGATGAGGCACGATGGACGTTAATCCAACGTGAAACAAGTGGGGCTGGTCCGAAAATACAATTCAGAAACGACGCCGCAAACACATGTCAATGCAAACCAAATGTACAACAGCACAGCTAAATGTGTGTGTGTGTGTGTGAGAGAGAGAGAGAATATGTTTGTGTACATAGCAATACACAAATCGATAATTATCCCCGCAAGAAAAAGAACTGTGAAAAAATGGGTGGCTGGAGGGGCATGAGGGCGATTATTGAAATGAGAAATTTTTATACTCGCAGGAATGGAAAGGCTTGTGTTCTGTCCCTTGCTCTGAAGCCAGAATGATAGTGTGAGTTGGCCTTTGAGTGTGACAGGGAGCCGGCGCATGCGCAGTGCCAGTTCTGCCCACGGAAACTTCCCAGTTTGCCCGGGTCACGCTGCAGCCTTTGTTCTGGCGTCCTCCATAAATAGCTTTGCCCTACCTGCAAATTTCTTTTATGATGGCCGCCATAATTCGATATCAAGGGAAATGCAGAGAAGAAACAACAATGAAAACGGGTCTACGTTTGCGAATGGCCACAGCTAAGCCTCAGTTCTGGTAACTGAAAACTGCAGCTGTGACTCCTTTTAATATGGCAAGGAGGGAAGCGAGCGAGTTCCGCATAATGCATAATGGCCTTACAAAGCATACAAAGGCTGATAGGCCGTAAAACACCATCCATCCACCAGTCCTACATTTCCCGGAGTTTCTTTGGATGATGTCAGGAAAGATCTGATCCCACGCTTCCTTTATCCTGCGCAGGACTTCGGTGGAGGTTTTCTGTTCCCATGTCTCGTTGCCTCAACTACCTGTCATCAGTCACTCCTAGTGCAATTCAGCGAAAGATGTCTTGAATGGCCGGTCCAGGGTGCATTGCAGTTTGCTGGATAAAGGTCACTTCATAGAGACAATCACTGAAATGATGTGATTTTGTACTGGAATAGACACACACCTAATGACATTTTCACGCGCACTGCACGTCTAGTAGATAGAATACATAGTAGTCTAGTCAACGGAAGTGATCAAGTAGGAATCAGTTGAAGCAACATTTCCTGTTCTTGTTGCTCTTCGGATTCAGACTACAAGGTGAGAACAAACTAGTGGTCACATTCAGGAGGATGTATACCATTGAACCATGTCAGTACATTTCTGGCGGATTAGTGGACACCAATTCCGCAGCCCTGCATTACTAGAGACCATCACAAGAACATTGTGTTCCTGCAAGTATTTTGTGCAACGATAAAAACACATGCAGCGACACAGTATGGCATTTGTTGCACCTCTGGGCAAAATCATTTTCCTCCCAATGTGACCAAATCGATGAACACTGGCATCAACTCAAGTTTCTGCTCGCTGTACACACCATTTAATTAGAGACAACAGGCAGTGCATGCGATCACTAGCTTGGACCATCCTGACTTGAACAAAATTCCAAAAACCTACGTCAAATTATACTGTTTCTGATCAAAGCACCAGTGACTAGCCCAGATCTGGAGCAAATATCAATGATACAAAGAACAATGGATCATTTCTGATATGGTGTACACTTACCGACTGCATGCTGCACACCAGCAAGTTGCAGGTAGCACATCAAACACAGATTGTTTTTCTCGTAAACTCAATAACGTTGTCAACAGTCTCCACGTGGACATGAATATGATTGTTACATCCATGCTGGACTGGGTTTTCTCCAGACATGACCTGGGTAATTCTTCTAGACAGCACGAACTTACTGTTGCTGCTTGGGTGCCTCTATGAGTGTGCTCCCGTTAGGGACCCCCAAATCACAAGCACCTCAGCTGTGCAGTGCTGAAAAAGGGCTCTGGGCAGTTCATGCAGTCCTGCCAACAAACGCTGTGAGTGTACTGCACTTCCACCCCACATCTCTACCCACTGTGTTGACTTGATCAGCAAGCCGTGGCCTTGCCACCTGCACTTGGATCCCTGACGTCAAAAGGCTGCCACTGAAAGAATGGTCTTCCTTAATTGCTCTGTGAGCAGCCGACCGTCAGAGCAATGAAGGGAGAACTTCCGCAATCTCTTCGATTTATCTACTGCTTACAACAACAACAACAACGTGAGTTTATTTGCTGCCAAGGAATCTGGAGAGATCACAATTCGGAAGGATGAGTTTATGAAGGAACTAGTCAGAAAGACTACGTCTTCAATAATGAGCATGGAGTAGTATAGGAATAGTGGCAAAGGTAGAGTTAAAACCTTATGGAACATGCTATGTAGTTCATATTACTGAATGTGCTGTGTGTGTGTGTGTGTGTGTGTGTGTGTGTGTGTGTGTGTGTGTGTGTGTGTGTGTGTGTGTGTGTGTGTGTGTGTGTGTGTGTGTGTGAATGTGTAGATGTGTGTATGTATGTATGTGTACACAGAAGGTGGATAACAACATGCCTCTCAACAGTCACAACCTTTCATTCCCCGTATGGTGGGAGCTGAATAAAGGCAAGGATGTGTGTGTGTGTGTGTGTGTGTGTGTGTGTGTGTGTGTGTGTGCGCGTGTGTGTGTGTGTGTGTGTGTGTGCGCGCGCGCACGCACGCATGCTCGTGGGAGCGTGTATATGTCTGTGCAAACCTTTGCGTGTTGGCCTATGTCAATCTGTTCATTATCCAGGCTCAATAAAGCTATTATATGAATAATTATTACAGTGAGATGTTCTGGTGTTCTTTGCAGTCAAATGCCGACAGGTAGATGTGTTATGCTGGGAAAAGCGAGTATTAGGTTGGAAAGTAGAAAGAGATGCTGTAGGCCTACCTCCAGATGGAATGCGTCATAGAAAATGGATCACGAAGCAAGTAATTTTTGGGAGAAAGTTCTAGACCGAATGGAGATGTACTGTCTCCCCAGAGATCATTTCCTCCCCCACCCCTCCCCCATGCGGGAATATGTGCAGTCTCCCCCCCTTTTCTCCGCTATGGTCGAGGCGCAGGACCATAAAAGGTAATGAGAATAGTCTGTGACTAAGAACATAGGAACGTTAGTAATTTGGGATGGCAGAATAAAAGAAAGGCAGAGAGAGACCAGAGATGGGGGAGCCAGAGCCGAGGAGACGGAGACGACCACGCAGGTAGGAGAGGCGGAGGTGGGCAGGCAGACAGAATGGATCAGACCCCAAGAGAGAGAATGTAGTCAGAGAGAGATAGAGAGGTAGAGAATGTTGGGCAGTGTAACATCTTGTGTCTTTCTGCTACGAATAAAGGAATAAGAACTCAAGAAGAGATATGAAGTTTTCTGTCCAAGCAAAATGGAACACCAAACCCTCCGGAATCAAGCAGACCAGCAGACAAGACTGAAGCGGTATAGCTCGCCCTTCCAGAAGAACATCCAGCTCTACAACAGAACGCCCATCGACTACAGAGAAAAAACCAAAAGGTATTTATGCAAGAGAGGAGAAACACCGACCCTGTAACAATTGGTGGAGTTCAAAACTCGTAACAGATGGGCTACAGGGGTATGATTGCCAGGCCAACCAGTACCCTTTCTCTGGTTTCCTTACTCTCCAAATTGCTGTTGACTCAGCTCTGATTAAGGTAGGATGTCTCAATCTTCAATGCCAGTATCAATAATGATTATGATGACGACGATGACGTCGCCGCCGCCGCCGCCGCCGCCGCCGCCGCCGCCGCTGCTGCTGCTGCTGCCGCTGCTGATGATTGACACAATCTCCCTGGCCGAGATTTCTACTTGAAAAATAAGAATCTAACTAATTAATGCACGGTAGCTGCCAAACGTAGCTGCCGTGTCAATTACAGACATCGCCGCCGATTCCTTTTCAGGACCACCGATTACAGACCGCTAGACGTCCTAGGAGTAGCGTAGGGATGACTTCGTTGTGGGCTTGCCCAGTAATGTTACACGCCTCAACGTACTGGCAGGCCCCATACCCACCGAGATGCTCCAGTAACAATACCAGGCCCAAGGAGTGCGGGCGCATGGCGCAACGTCATTGCAAAATGCTGGTTTGCAAAAAAGGTCAGAAATTGGCCGTTGGCTCCGTTAATTACGCCATTTATGATCGTAGTTCCTGGATGCTAGAGGTTCTTGTGACACGTGAGTTTAAGCGGATTTGGTGGGACACCGACCCTACCTCCGTGCTGGAATAGGAAGGTCTCCGATGCTTCACATTATGCCAGTAGACACTGATCTTTCCCTATGCATCCTCGCGGCTCTACGGAAAAAACTGTAACCGGTTATGTTCGCCGAAACACCTTCTAACCTTGACCATGGGTTCTTTCATCCCAATGGCTTCATCAACTACTCTAGGTCAGTCAATTTCAGGTGTGCACGATGACGTAGGATAATAATCATTCGATGTAAGGAGGGGACAATGAAGAATGATCGGGACGTTCGTAGCTGGTTGGTTGTATTCATCTGTTAATAGGGCAGTACAATTGATTTAATATGATATATTTTACAAATATAGTGTAGCCGCGCGGTGGATCAATTTTACTTTACACGAAATCCACAGCCCTTTCCTGTTGTTCTTAGAGTCCTAATACCATGAATCAATGTTCTAATTGGCAGTATCGCTAGATGTTGCAAGAGTCTTTACCCAACGGACAGTGTGGTAGGGCGTTCTAATGTCTCTTCAGACATCAATAATTGGCGTGAAGGTGGCCCGTGTAACAAGTCCCATTAGCGATCTCTGCGGATGCGGTAAGTTAGCGAGACCTTGAGTGTATGGGAGTTCCTTGAGAAGTCTATGACCATCGTTGAGCATTTGGAAACAGAGGCCATTGATATGGCGCAAAGCCCATCTGGATGAACTAGAATAAGGCACATAGACAACTAAGTGCCCACCGGAAACATCGTAGTCGAGCCGTTGCTGATTCTTGACTTACTTTTCGTTACGTGGCGAGCTATGGCAACCGCTCTCAACGGTACCGAAATCTAACAGGAGCAATCGTAGAATGATGGGGGCTGGTCGCTTATATTACTTTGAGGTGACCAAGTGGTCCCAGTGAGTGCAAGTCGTTGAACAGGGAAATTCGGCGCGCGCAACCTCATGAGATGCCCTTCATACAGAGGGCCTTTGGTAGTGGGGCCACAGATCCGGAGGAGCAGCCAACATAGAATCTATTGTGACAAGTGATTATGAAACATGACCCCTTATGATGTAGAATATCTTGACAATTCATGGAATCCATTGATAGAGTGTGAGTTGATGTATGTTATGTAGTTGCTGTAGTAAGACAAGCAGTCTTCGGGTAAGTATCAGCTGAAATAATGTGGTGGCTTGACTACTCCTCGAGCAAGTGGAAGTACTTGATGTGCTACTATTGTGTCCATAGCAGTCGTTGATGAGGATGACGCGATAGATGTTTCGAATTAACGACTAAAGACAGAACTAATTATAAAGCATGGCCTTGTTTTCCATATGTGAGGTGTGAGATCTGCATTCGGGCACAGTCAATAGATCACAGCTAATGTCTGCCTCTGTCCATGCTATATGTAAAAACTGCCGTATTACATCGGTGTGGCTTGTCATTCAGGCAGGCCAATCTGGGTACAGAGACAAGTAGTTTGTTATTGAAGCATTGCTGCTCTGGGGGAGGGGGGGGGACAAAACGGTGGGAAGGTGAGAAAAAGTTGGGAAAGGGGGAAAGAAAAAAAGAGAGGGGGGGGGGGGGGGGGGGGAAAAAGGATAAGAGGGGAAAGAAGAAGGAAAAAAAGGGGGAAAAAAAAAGGAAGTGGAAAAAGATGGGGGGAGGGAAGGGAAAAAAAGGAGAAAAAAAAAGTATGGACAAAGGGAAAAGTAGGGGTAAAGAAAAAAGGGTGGGTGGGAGGGTGGAGGGGGAGTGGAGAGGAAGAAAAAAAGTGGGAAAGGTGGAGAAAAAAAAATAAGAGAAAGAAAGAAAAGAAGAGAAGAAGTAGGAGAGAAGAAAGATAAAGAGGAGGAAGGAAGAGAAAAGGGAAAAGAGTGGAGGGAAAAGTAGAAACGAAAAAGAAGGGAAAGGGAGAAGAAAAGAAAAAAGGGGAAAAGAGGGGGGAGGGGGGGAAGGAGGAAGGGGGGGACAGAGAAAAAAAAAGTGGAAGGGAGAGGGAGGAAAAAGAGGAAGAGAGGGGAGAGATAAGGAGAAGGGGGGGAAGAGAGGGGAAGAGAAGGGAGAAGGGAGGGGGGAAGGGTGAGGTGACGAAATGAGTAGAATAACGGGGGAAGGATGGGAGGAAAAGGCGTAGCTGTTTGATCGGTGGAAGCACACATACATGCAAACATCGAATTTTGGGATGGGGAACAGGGCGGAGCTTTATTTGGGCCCAAAAATAGGGACCAGTGCAACTGGTATCATTTCCGTGATGCTGCACGAGCCGTATAGTAGCACGTGTAAGCGGTGTGCGGACCAAAGTGGATTCGGAGTTGGGTGAATGTACTTACAACTCAACGAACGTTTATTGGTCAGGCGTGTGGCAGAGTAATACTGGTGCTGAAGTCGGAAACTATTCAAGGTTACGTGTTTAGTGAAAGGAGGGAAGTGGGGAGGGGGGGACGGAAGTGGAGAAACACGGAGAAAAGATGAGAGCACAAGGGGAGAGTACAATGGAAGTACTACCCGTGAGCAAGAGCAAAGACGTTTGTCACAAACATCAGATATATGTTTGTATACGTCGGGTCCGGGATCGGCATCAAGCATGTGAAAACCACTCCCAACTTGGTGCCGTGCCAAAGTACTTAGTTTTACATACCGGTGTCGCCTGTATTTATAAGACACCACACCAGAGACTACTAAAGCACAGACTACAAGGGAGGTGACGGTCCCATCGTTATTGCGTCCCGAAGGCAGGGGATACGGTGATTTTACTACACTCTGGGAAACACCTGTTTCTTTCGGAACGCTGCTACATTCTATATCTGTAAAAGACTTAACACTGAAAATGCACCAAAAACCTGCGTAAAGGTCAGACTAACCGTCGGTCACTTCTTGTCGGATATACTATTTCCAATGCGACAGAAAAAGACTATCACTTTTGCAAAAGGGAGCGGTAAATTGCGATAAAGGTCGTACGTTCTCCCCGTTCGCGAAGATAACGTCATGCGGATGACGCTATCCGGATAACGTGGGGGGTAGTTTGCCGCCACGGGTTACTAGTTTTCCACAGCGCCTTACAAGCTTGCCCTGTCCATACATGCGAGTAGCTGCTTCTTTTATCTCGGACACGATCATAGTTGTGTAATACGCTACGATCATCAAAATTCATGCCCAACAGACCATCAAATGAATTTGTTTTTGGTTCATATTGAGTGCAGCTTTATGGTACTGCTCCCACCGACATCAGCATTTCTTGTGTTCTCCGGCTCTGCACGCCCCGTTGTATATTCCCCAAGACAGCCGCTAATCTAACTGGCTGTAACGCATGGCGGTACGTCAGTTTTTCCTCTTCTATCTTTAGCTCCTATAGCCACTGCTAGGTGGTCACTCAGACTAAAGTTGGAATGTGCCCTAGCACGCATGACGACAGTGGGTCGCTGCCATTGTGCGTTGTCTGTGTATCCCCAGCCTGTTTGCCCAGCCGCGGCTCTTTGCCCTTAGGCCATCAACGCTCAAGGGAGCAAGGTTGTAAGGATCTGCTGCAAAGGCTCTGAACCCATAGTTATGCCAGACCATGGGCTCCTTCTCGTGCGCACTCGCTTCCAGGGGATGGCTTAGCACCTTAACTCAACCCTGCACTTGTCACTTTCCGTGTCTTTTTTGGTGTCACTTCATCCTAGTTGTCATCCTGCTTGTGTCACTCTTCCTCTCCGTAGTTATTGTCCTCCCTCCTTTTGTCTATTTTTCTGTTTCTTTTCCATGTCTTCATCCTCTCAAGTCCTGTCCTTTTTTCCTTTCTATGTCCTTATCTAACTCATTTTCTTCTTTGTCTTTATCCTTCTCCTTGTCCAAATTTTCCATGTCTTACAAATATAACTGTTTATTTCAAAGTCCTTTCACATATTTTGCATTAGATATGTAACATTCAGATCAAATTAGCTTGTCTGAGTATACATCCAGATTCCTTACATGTTTTCAATGTTGATTTTCCATGGATGACAAAAGACTCAATTTTAGAGAGGACTGACCAGTAATCGTTACTGTGGAGTGTGTCTGTGCATGTGTGCGTACGTGAGTGAGTGCATGCATGTATGTGTTTGTGTGTATGAGTGTGAGTGAATGCATGTGAGTGTGTGCACGCGCGCTTGCAAGCGTGTGTATGTGTGTCTGCCATTAATCTGTCTCTGAATAATATCCCTTTTACCCCCTTCTGCAGGTGGTCACATTGGATACCTTTGAAACACTCACCCTGGAGGAGAGGGGCTTGCCCCTCTATCCCGCTCGTCATGCTGGCAGTGGACACAGTGCTGAACCTCCTCCTGGCCATCTACCTGGACCATGTCATTCCAGGTGTGTTGATGTTCTTCCAGGTGTGTCGATGTTATTCCAGGTATGCTGATATTCCAGGTGTGTTGTTGTTATGTCAAGTGTACTGATGTTATTCCAGATGTGTTCCTGTAATTTGAGGTGTGTTGATGTAATTTGAGACGCGTTCATGTTATTCAAGTGTGTTGATGTTATTCCAGATGTTTTGATGTTATTCGAGGTGTGTTGATGTTATTAAGGTGTATGGATGTTATTCAGGTGTGTTGATGTTACTTCAAGTGTGTTAATGTTATCGAGGTGTATTATGTTATTCCAAATGTCTTTGTCGTGATGGATCTTGCGGCGGAACATAGACCTTTTTTCCCAGGCTGCTGAAAACTTTTTTCTATTATGACATCCAGAAAATAAACTTATTCACTGTTACAATAAAAGGCCACACACATTTACGGTTACTAGTTAGGAACTGGAAATCACCTTCATTACATAATATAGATATGAAATAGTTAACTCAAGAGCAAAATTCCAATTAAAAATATGTCCACGTATTCCCACAACCATTCTCAATTTGCAGAGACTGAAAAAAGAATGCTTACTGACATGCATGTTAGTTGGCATACCCCTAGGAATTTTTGTAAAATTTTTCATTTGGAATTCAGGCAGTTTTCAGGACACAGCAACATCATCTCCACATTCCTTCAGTTAGCGACAGTCCTTCTGGAGATCTCGCTCTTTTTCTGGTCGTCAGGCCCCCCGACTCCCTTCCAACCTTCGCCAAGAGCCCAGACCCCATCCTAGCTCTCTTCAGAGGGTTCTGCCTACCTGATAAACATGAGGTTGGGCAGACTGTCTCCGTTGAGACAGCTCCTCCAGTCAATCATTATGCTCATCAAGGCGGAGAAGCTCCTCCTATGACTGTATTTGAGGAAGCAAGATCCTGGATGATTTTTCCTAACACAAACCTCGGATTATCAGGAGAGCACTGTTTTTTAACGGATACATTTTCCTATTGAGCTGACCCGTTTTAACTTCCTCTAAAATGTGACTTGCGACCTTCGTTTCTCTGCATTTTAGCGACATTGTGCTCCAAATATTTCCCAGACTAAATACTTACAGCAGCAATGCACTTCACAAACATGCATACATGTACAACTAGCAGTTTGTGTTCATCGCAAACAGAATGCATTTGAATGAGGTGGTGCACATCACACAGTGCAATGATAAGAGTTTCCTCCCATACTTTAATGAGAGTCTGCCATCAAGTGACCCCTCCCTTGGCCATGCTGCTTATGGTCAGGGGGCAGACATTAAGATTTGGCCTGATAGTGATTCGGCCGCTTAGTTCTCTACCCTGCCTTCAGTTGTTTATCAAAATGTAAGTGTGGCAAAGAACGACGTCCAGAATGAATATTGAAATATAATTTTTTTTAAAGCTTTGTTATCACCTTGTCATATCAAATCTGCTCTGCATGAGATAACGCACTGGAATATTCAGGCGTCATAGCTTCAACAGTTTCCATGCTCCAACGAAATTTAACAACAGAAGGAGAAACTCCCACACAAAGAATTTATTTTAAACAAAACTTGAACTGTACTTTTCTATAAAGACTAGAAATGATATTACATGCCTTGTGCATTAATGCACCTGTATGCCCACCTACCCACCCAAATTTCAGTCTCCTTCCTTCTCCCTCTAACACATATACATGCATGCACACACACACACACACACACACACACACACACCAGTTTGTATTAAAGACTTTCTTAAAGCAAACTAAAAAATATGCAAGACAGTTAATTTTATGTTCATCATGCATGCAAGGCACTTTATACTACAAAACAAGACAAGTCAAAGATTGATAAAAATCTAGCTGTTGTGCCTTTGGAAATATGGAACATGTCCTCAAAGAACCATATATGGCATATCTCATCTCATTCTGATCAAAACACAACAAGTCATGCCGTTTCAACAATAGGCAGCATTATGGTTTTGCCATGTTCACACTGAATGCATTTCAGCATCCCTGTGTACTTGACATTGTTAAGCCTTTCCTTCAATGGAGAGTTTGGCCTTCAGCTCCATGATTTCCATCCTGAGATTAAAGTTCTCTCTCTCAAGTTCATGAATATATTGTGCCTGAAGATTCACCTGTACCTGCTTATCCTGAGTTGCCAGTTCCTTTTGAGCAAGGTGCTTGTCAGATCTTTGAAGCTTACAAGGCTTGGCCTTCAGACCACCATCACCGTCTTCTTCTACTTTGACATGTGGAGCTGCAGCTCTTAAATCGGATGAAAACTGACCACCAGTCACAACCATGACTGGTCCCGTTGCCGTGCTGATGGTGTAACATGCCAAGTTTTCAGATTTGACTTCTGGAGACCAGGCATCCATCCTGGACCACGTTGCCTGCTGCTGCCCTTGAGCAAGTTGCTCATTAGTTCCTTGCATCACCAGAGGTTCATTGTCAACATCTATTTCAACTTTGATGGTAGGAACTGCATCGCTATAAGCTGCCGGTGGCTCACCATTAGTTTCAAGCATAGCTGGCTGTGTATCAAAGATGATGGCATCATTTCCATATCCTGAAGGCTGACCATCTGATGACCATGCCTCTGTGCTGACTCTTGAGCCTGAAGCAAACCCATTTCTCTTCAGCTGTCTTCTTGAACCTGACACAGATTTCTTGGGCTTTCTGCCTGATGCTGGTGCATCCTTCCTCTGCCGACCACCTGAAGCTGGTGCCAGATGCCGAGTCTTTCTCTTTGCCTTTGGTGCAGCTTTTGAATGCCTGCAATGAAATGTGCTGTATGTGGATGACCGTTGACTCCTTTTTAACTCCCAATCCCCTAGGTCTCTACAATGTCAATCTCTCTCTGAGACTGTCCGTCCGTCCATCCATCCGTCCGTCCCTCTTTCCCCTCCTGCCCCCCCCCCCCCCCCCACCTCCCCCCTCTCTCTCTCTCTCTCTCTCTCTCTCTCTCTCTCTCTCAATCTCGCTCCCCTAGCTCTCTACAATGGCAATCTCTCTCTGTGCCTGTTTGTCTGTCTGTTCATCCCTCCCCCCCCCCCCTCTCTCTCTCTCTCTCTCTCTCTCTCCTTTTGAAAGGAACAATTATGCAGTTAACATTAGACATGTTGAAGCACATATACTATGCTTTGAAAATAACAGAATGTGTTAGCAATGTATGATAACATAATGTTTCAATTGCAAATCAAAGTGTGGCTTCCAATGATATAAAAATCATGTTATAAATTATGTCAGCTAATAGTTACCCTCCTCAAAGGGTGGTTGGCCTGCAAATGAAGTTCACTTTGGCTCTGTCTGTCTGTGTGTCTGTCTGTCTTTCTGACCATATATAATTGAAATCTTCCTTGCTATGCAGGTGACTAGGCGGCCATTTTTCCTATCAATGGTGAATCACCACAAATGACTGCATACTGTACTTGCCTCTTGGTCTCATTGCCCATGTGCTGTGTTGGGATCCAGTCTGGGTCGCCCACAGCCCATGGCTGTGATGGTTTACCTATTAAAAAAAGAAGAAAAGGAAGAGGGATTAAGAAAACCAGTGCTAGCAGATAAACAGGCAGGGCCAGCAAGCCATAGTGCACAGTATTTAATGCTCCTCTCCACAAATGATGACTTATAGTTATAATACTTATATATTTTTGAGATTAAATGCTTGTCATGTAACCTAGTCTAATTTGTACTCACATGTAAAAAATAAATTTCAGTTCCCTCTGAAAATTGTATATACCTAGCTCTATTGATGGATGTGTGTGTGTGTGTGTGTGTGTGTGTGTGTGTGTGTGTGTGTGTGTGTGTGTATGCATATATATGCACATTGTGTGCGTGTGAGAGAGAGAGAGACAACGAACAAACTTTATTTTATAAGGGTAGTGAATTAGGCAGTAGTGCCTTTCTTACATTCAGCCCTTGAGGCAAAATATTCAAATGTGGTAAGAGAGAGAGAGAGAGAGAGAGAGAGAGAGAGAGAGAGAGAGAGAGAGAGAGAGAGAGAGAGAGAGAGAGAGAGAGAGGGGGGGGGGGAGAGCTGGGGGAAGGGGGAGGAAGGGAAGAGAGAATGAGAGTAAGAGGGTGGGAGAGAGAGGGGGAGGCGGGGGGAGGGGGGTGGAAGGAGAGGGAGGGACTCAAGGGGGGGGGGGGGGGGGGGGGGAGGGAGAGATGAGAGAGAGAGAGAGAGAGAGAGAGAGAGAGAGAGAGAGAGAGAGAGAGAGTTTTCGCTCCTGTTGTCCCAATGATTACAGCAGTAGCAGTGACTGACTCGCCTGACAATACCAGACGTGCACGTGCTGCATGGATTCCTATCATCTACCTATAGCATAGCCTATAGGTCGTGCCCCATAGCTTCGGTCTTCTAAGTAAATGACACAACACTAACTTGTGAAGAAAGTCGGCATCAAATAATAATAAAACTTACATCTTCTTGTTTTCCTTCTCGCAGAGAATATGTCGGTACTAGAGGGGGTGGGGGTGGGGGTGGGCCGCGAAAGAGGGGGGGGGGGGGGGTGCGCGCGAAGGAGGGGGGGGGGGGGACGGGTGGACAGACAGATTACTCAGTACCTTTTATGAAATGCCTCCTGCAAAGTCGGTGCCATGACTGTGCAGTGTCTGGAGTCAAATTGCTTCTGCCGATTTGCCGGCACCACTCCCGTCGCCTTCTTTCAGTCAACTCCTGCCAGGACTCGCCTTGGCTCGCAATCACTTTCGGGATTCTAAACACTGCAGGAACACTGCATCCCTTAACCGCACACGTGATTGTCATTTTAAGTGTCAGCCATATGTCACTGGAAGGTAAATATAGTTCCCAGAAAACACGCTACAGCCTAATAGCAAAGATCGTGTGTTACACTACCAAAATGGCGCAGCGTCCGGTTGGCAGGAACGCGCACAACAAGCGGCACATAACGCCCGATGCTTTAATTTAAAATGTGGCTGTAATAGTTAATAATGGTGATCGACGCTGAATTGCTTTTCGATTAAAAGGCATGCTTTTGCTCTGAAACTTTTTTAAAGCAAACGTATCAGATGCCCAAGCACTTTGGAACAAGCGTTCACGATGCGAAACAAGAACGATAACTCTAGGAGACGAGATATAGAGTTCATGTTCCTGATTCGCCTTCGGGACTCTGCTGCAGTCTCAGCGTGCATCCCAGCTGTGTGTGTGTGTGTGTGTGTGTGTGTGTGTGTGTGTGTGTGTGTGTGTGTGTGTGTGTGTGTGTGTGTGTGCGTGCGCGTGCGTGCGTGGGTGTGTGCCTGGGTACTTTGGGGTACTGACTTTTGAAATCCTATCTTCTTCAACCGCTGATACTGATTTTCATTTTCATGGCAGATTCAACATTACTCATTAGATTTAGAGGACGACAGATTATTTCAAATTTGAGAACATGTAGAAATGATGATAATATAATATAAGAGTCTAAGACACATTTTCTGGTAAATTTGTTTATTGCCCACTCCCATGGAACTATTTAAATTATTTGCACAAAAAGTAAATCTTGCAAGTCATCGCATTTGTGGCAGTTCAAAGGGGACTTGGTAGCTTTTGGGTGAATCTGTCTGGCTTATTGCAGGTGTTCCTGGACTTTGCAACAAAAAAACACACAAATAGCTGGAGAAGGGAATGGATGACATGGACAGAAGGGCACTGGACAGGAGTGCTGGGGTAACTTACATTAATTAGCACCTTGCATTAATTAAAAAGAAGTTTCATCTGTTGTGATCAATGTTTGCATGTTTCCCCACTGTCTCTTAACTCTCCTCTGTATGCTGTTTTTCTTGTGTATTTTTTTAATATATAACCAGTGCAGTCTGCATGTCTTTCCTCTGCATGAGGCCTTGGGTTTCCTAGTCAAAAAGAAATCACACACAGTTATAATGGCATGGATTGAAGTGCTTATTTGTCATGTTGCCTTTCATGCTGTGTCAGGCATCCAGCTCCATTTGTCACCGCCCGTCACCCTTGATGACCTGCATCTTTTCATCCTTGGTTCTGTGCTTCTGGTGCATCTTGCATTTGAGTGGAAGAAAGCATGTTCGGTGGATGTGTTCACACAGAGTCTGTTCAGAAGGAAATGCTTTAGCTACTTGGAAAGTTCTACGATATCTCCATTCTTCCTCCATGGAACAGTGCAGCTTCTTTCAGCCCACACAAAAAGTTCTGGTTGTAGGATTGCGCATACATGTATCCATTGCAGTGCACCTCTTTTTTGCCTGACAAATAGTGTTTGTATGTTTCTATTTTGCAGTTTTCTCACTTGAAAGAATCACATAAAAAACAAAAGCACACAGGGCAATTGAATTTAACCTTGTAATAGGTTTAAAAAAATAAAGCCAAGTGACAAGCATAAGCATCTGTGGCATTCTAATTTGCATACATGTATGTGTGGGTACTGTGTGTGGGCGCACACACACACACACACACACACGTGTGTGTGTGTGTGTGTGTGTGTGTGTGTGTGTGTGTAATAGGAAATAATACATTACATAACCTCCTGGGCCCTTATCCAGAATGGGGATTTATCTTTTTAACACTCGATTTATCCCCTAACCCTGGGTTATCTTGATCGGTTAGATAAGGTACGCTCGTCAGAGAATCCTAGGTTGCGCTTTGCTTTATATACTGGTTTCCAGCCAAGGGAGAGCGGAACAGACAGTTGGAACCGTCTGAGTTGAGAGATAAATCGGGGTTAAAATAACTCGCCGTTCTGGAAACGGGCCCAGATGACTTTTCTGGGAATTTATTTGAGAACTGTTCATACAACCCCGGCTTGATTTCCCAGTCTAATATATTACTAGGAAAACTGGAGGAGCTCATATGTCATTTTTTGTTAGTTTATTGGCATTAGTAAATTTTTTGTGAGCAAATTATATGCACAACAGTTGTTGTCATTAATGGCTCCTAAGGAACGTTTTTGTTTCTGTGTTGTTGGAGAGTGCAAGTAAATGTCTGACAGCCGTGAATCTAATGCTTCATTTTCAGCATTACAAAATCTAGAATTGTCTTACAGAAGTCAATACATACTGACTTTTCAATGACTATACAGGTTGATCAATCACATATCAGGCAGACTTTGGTCATGCAACTTGGAATATGTTATTTCAATGAGAGGAACATCTGAATGTAATGATAAATCTGAGTAGACCATGCTGATATTGTCTTGATCAAACCATTTGTTATTTTAATGAGAGAAAAAATCTTAAGAGGATCACCAGTATGGGATTGTCTTACCAGGACAATTTTGACTCATGAGCATTTTTTTGTTGTTTCAACCCTCTGTGATGTTATTCCAATGGTCTTTCTACTTAAAACATGTTAGAAAACATGTAAAATTGCAGAGGAAGAACCTAACCCCTCTGAGAATGTTTGTTGGCACTGTAAGAAATACATAGAAGATGGAAAAAGCAAGTTTTCCCTATATTTCTTTTTTCAAGATTTTTAATAAACAACTTTTTGTAAACTCGAAATTATGCAGAAAATATTTTGAACATTGTACATATCTGTAATTTTCAGGGTGTGTTCTTTATCCATGTAGCAACATTTTATCACATATATTTGTGATATTAGCCCCTAGGTCAGCGCAGCTGTACATTAAAAAAAGTTCTTTAAAAAGGAGATTCTTTCGAGTAAATAAATCAAGTAAATATCCTTTCCAAAAGTATTTGGAATTTTACCAAAAGGATGTGACAAGTTTTAGATATTGAAATTAGAAATCTAAGGAACCCAAAATTTTGATTTTGCTGTATATCATTTTTTTGCTGAACCTTTTTGAAAGAAAGAAAGAAAATTACATGTAATGGTGGCCATTCTAAATATTTAACAGATGACCTACGTTTTTCCAGTTGAGAAAAAGTAGTTTTTACTTATTTTCATGTATATCTTTGAATTGCCATGCATGAAAGTGTGAAAACTCATTGCAGTAAAAATATCTTCTCTTATACCCATGTCTCCCCTTAATATCACCTGAAATGTATGTGTTCTTGCAATTAGAGAGAGGAATCCTGTATGTAATGACAGTAAAATAAAGTTTTTAAACATTCTATCAGCCGTTGTTGGCCATGTGAGCAATTGACCACAAAAATCACCAGAGCTGTTCAGGGCAAGAGCAAATCAAGTAATGATTTCTCTAGTGATTCACCTTGTATGCACTGCTAAGGGGGACAAGGTGGGTCTGTTCTTAACCCCAGCACACAAGGGCATGCATTTTGACAAATCATGAAGAAGCCTAACAAGTCACCATGACTGAACATGCAACTGTATTGCCAGGAACGTTGATTTGTGATGATGAGCTTGAACATGACTGTTGAATTAACCCTGAAGACAAATAGTGTTACTGAAATGAGGGGAAGGTTAATTTGGTAACAACAGATGGGAGACTAGACCTGCTGATACAGTATGAACCCACATGCAGTTGCAATGCAGGAATTATAGGTAAGTCAAGACGTGTTAACACCAGGACCACACAAACGTATTGCCTGCACAAGAAAGGTTACATAGATCATGGACATTACATCATATGGACGGCTGGCTTGCTCAGCCTGCACACGCTGTGTCATAATAAGAAGTTTGCCGATGGTCTCGTTTTCGACATTGTTCTGATCGCACTTCTGGTTACTCCGCTGTCGAGCGAATTCTCATGTAAAACAGATAATTGGTCAAACAGTGATGATTTATTCCATCAGTTGAAACTGTAAGTACATTTGCAGGCATCCCAGACACACTTTGCAGTTTAAAAAATGGTATTCATTCCACTTTTGATGGAAAACAAAGCACTTTGGTCAGGCTATATACTTCGTCTGCTACTACGGACGCCACTGTCAAGCGAATTCTCATGGTAAGTAAAACAGATAATTGTTCAAACAGTGATGATTTATTCCATCAGTTGAAACTGTAAGTACATTTGCAGGCATCCCAGACACACTTTGCAGTTTAAAAAATGGTATTCATTCCACTTTTGACAGAAAACAAAGCACTTTGGTCAGGCTATCTACTTTGTCTGCTACTACGGACGCCACTGTCGAGCGAATTCTCATGGTAAGTAAAACAGATAATTGTTCAAACAGTGATGATTTATTCCATCAATTGGAACTGTAAGTACATTTGCAGGCATCCCAGGCACACTTTGCAGTAAAAAAAGGTATTCATTCCACTTTTGACGGAAAACAAAGCACTTTGGTCAGGCTATCTACTTCGTCTGCTACTACGGACGCCACTGTCGAGCGAATTCCTGGTGTCGCTGAGGTCCGCGCGTCAAATATAAATAGAAGTGCGCAAAGAATGTACGCTGTTCTGTCCAAGATGAGGTGAAGATTTGTTTAGATTTCAAAGACAAAAGACTTCTAACACACCCACATCCCACTGAAACAAATTATAATGAAAGAAACGTACCTTGTTTGATGCAAGCAGTGTCAAAGTGTCGACTGCAGATCTTGGCCTTGTCTGGGTTGAATGCTTCGTCCACTCGATCAATTTTAGCAATGATGGCTGATCTCCATTTGTCTTTCGTTTCACTGACACCTTTTCTTGGAATTCCAACGAAAGAAAGTCCCCTGCATGCCACTGATGATACAATCAAGGCGAGGAGAAGCATACAGACGAAGACCCGAGGAATCAAAGAAAATGGAGGCAGGACATCTGGATCTCCTCTTCACTGTCCATCTTCAGGATTGGGTAATTATGAAAGACTTCAGGATGGATGGATGGATGGATGGCGTTTTATGGCCTATCAACCTTTGTAGGCTACGTCCATTAAGCACGAAAATCACTGGAACAGTTTAGAGTATATGCAAAGTCACAGTGTCCCTAGCTATTTGCCTCTTACAAATTTCATAGGGAGACCCTGAACCCACAGGGGAAGACATCAGGAAGTAGCTGTGCATTTTAATTAGTGGAACAGTTGTGTGTGGTTTGACAGCACATGACAAGGGAAAGCTTATAAAACCTCACTTTTTGTATTTCTTATTTGTTTAAGATTATGTAGTCTTTCACAAACTCTGAACAAGAACACTCAAAACATTTTAGCATATGTTAATAAACTATAGGTTGACTGTATGTGGTGTGTTTCTATTCTCTGTGCAGTTGACTGGTGGACTACAGTGAAGCAGGGACTGCTAAAGATTGTTGTCATGGTATCTATCTGTTGGTTTTTTACAGAACAGGTTGTTTTTCAAGGCTGGAATGACAATGGAACCAAATCTTATGCAATATTTTAACCTTTTTCCTCCCTGCCATGTGCCCTTGGTCATGTTTGTGCTTCAGGACATCAACACCATGGGCACGAAATGTTGCCTCGGCCGATCCCTACTTGTCTACTGTAGTTGGTTGGATTTCCTGTAGGATGGCTGTTGATGGACAGCTACTTCCAAAAGTCTTCCAAAGGGGATACACCCTTCTGATTGTGGCCATCATTTTGTCCCACTGTACCATATCCACACATTTCTTGTGAATCAGTGAGCACAAAATTTACAGCCTTGCATTACTGGAGACTTTTATTTTGCATGTTTTCTTGTGCAATGCCAAGAAAACATGCATTTGCACAATGTGCCATCAATTGCAACTCTGGACAAATTCATTTTCCTGCCAGTGTGACCAAAACAATGCATTCAGGCATGAACCCATGTTTTGCTCTCTGCACTCACCACTCAATTACTTCAGATGTACCAGGCAGTGGATGCCCTCACATACTACCATGAAAGCTACCATCCCGACTTGAACAAAATGAAAAAGAAACACAGCAGTTGACAGTCATTTCTTTAATTAAAGTACCTGTGACTCCCCCAGATCAGGAACACATATCACATAATAATGAAGCAAAGAACACTGGATCATTTCCAACATGACGGGAACACTTAACAGCTGCATGCTATATATCACCACGTTGCAGGGAGCATATCCAACACAAGTGGGTTTTCTTTTAAGCTGGAAACCACTGCCAACACGGCCTCCATTATAGACATTGACATAACGGTTTCCTAAACTGCGACATCCATGCACTGAAGTGTGGGTACTTGGGTGATTCTTCTGAACAAATTCATCTTATTGTTGCTCCTTGGGTCCCTCTATGCATGTGCTTCCATTAGTTGCCCCCAAGTCACAAACACATCAGCTTTGCAGTGCTGAAAAAGGGCGCTGAGCAGTTCATGCAGTCCGGCCAACAAAAGCTGTGGGTGTACTGCACTTTCACCCCACATCTCTACCCACTGTGCTCTTCTATCAGCCCACCATGGCCTTGCCCCCTGCACTTGGATCCCTGGCGTCAAAAAGGCTGCCACTGAAAGCATGGTCTTTCTCAGTTGCTCTGTAAGCAGCTTATCAAGGCAAAGATGGGAGAGCTTGACCAATCTCTTTGATTGATCTGCTGCTTACCTGAGTTAATTGGCAGCCAGGAAATCCTAACTATGTAATGGGAGGTAGCATGATCAGCAGTGTCTGAAACTCCGTGTATGCAGTGAAAAGCGCTCAAGGTTTTATCTGGAGAAATGTGCACACCTTATTTGCCAACCAACATTTCATGTGAAGATTGCAAACAGAGGCAGTCAATGGGATTAACTCATATCATGGGCTGAGATGTATCATCACAGCCACGTCAGATTCCCAAAGAATACTTACAGTTTAGAATTTCTAAAAGGTGAAAATGGCACATTCATTTCATAGATGTGTGCAAATCTTGGTTGCTCCTCCTGAAGAAAAGAGAACAAATTCTCAGAAGCTTTAGGAGAAAAGATTTAGGTGTTGTCAATTGTCATGTGACCTTCATGCAGCTGTCACCTCAAACATTTTCCACTGCATACACTGCCCTAGCATCAATCCCAAGCTGCCATGATTTACCAACAATCTCCAGATGTACTCAGAAGCCTGCATGCTTGCATGACCCAAACTATGTAATGGCTATCTTTTCAACAACTTTGGGTCATTCTTCAAGCAACTTTCACCACAAGATAACAACGACCACAACGACAACAACAAAGATGTTTGCATTTCATGTGTGAGGTGACAGCATCTTTCAAGGCAGGTTTTATCAGCACTTAAAAAAATACTTATGTTTGTTTTGATGCTTTGACTCTGTGCTTTACTGTGGGAATAATGCTGGTGTGTCATGCTGGTCCATGGCATTTTAGTGGTGCATTTCTTGGACTGGAAATGGAAATATCTTTTGACAGACTTAAAATTGCTTTCTGGAAAGGTTGCTGCCAAGTGCTTTCTAACCTATAGCAAAATCCAGATTTGTCATTCCCAGTAAGAGGCCATTTGATCAATCTGTTACTGGCACCTGATGATAAGGAAAGAAACAGAACAAATGTTGCCATATACCAGCACCATCTCTATTCATGCAGGAGTATTCCCAAAACTTACTTTTAGCTCCATGAAAAAATAATCACACAACAGTGTGCTTCCCTTCTCCTCTTGGGTGCCAACTTGTACTCCTCAGTAGGAAGTGGTCATGCAGGATAAGCACCTTGCCCAAAGATGTGGCTTCACCATCAATGTCAGACCAAACAGGGCACCAGTTTGCCATGAGCAACTGCAGTCTAAAGCTCCGATTACTGGACTATCGACCCAAATTCAAAGTTTCATGGTACAAGGGTTTCCCCGTTGCAAATTCCAACCAACCTACCCAGCCCTTCCATGTCTGCTTTCACCACTAACCCACACTCTCTGTTCCCCAGTTGAACCTACACACTACATGTATATAATGGGAGATGGTGTGATCAGCTGCATCTGAAACTGTGCATACCCAAGACTGTGTGAAGCCATTTGATCTTTAGATGCTTTTACTTCAATTGTACTGTTGACAAATTTAGGGAGAAGACACGGCAGACATTGATTAATGCTGATATTAGATAATATGCTTTCTGAATTTGGAGCAGTTATAGGGCAGTGGAGTAATGAACAAAATTTGCATGCACATACTTTTTGTTCTTCAGCTCTACTTCATCATGTAACAAACAATTAAACTTTTGGTTCAAGCATATATTATATAATAGTATTTGTATGAATATACATATGTATATGTAATTTTTTTGTTTTCTCTTTCTTTTTGTGCCTTGAGTCGGAATGAATGGGAAGCTTTACTGTGCAAATCTGAGTTTTAGAGATAAAATAGTTAATAAAAAAAGAGATAACATTCATGACAATATATTTGTCATCCTCAAGTTTCATATTTTCCTTGATGAGTGTCTGAAAAAGGCAACAATGCAATACTCTAACATGGCAACTGGGATCAACAGTCTACAAATTAACTGGTAAAACAGCCATATGAGACAGAGCTCTGCTTGCAAAGATTTGAATACAGAATACCATTTTCTTGTACAAGCTTCACTCTCTCCTCCCCACCTAACCCTCACCCCCATCCTCTAATTACTTATACACAGCCCCTGTTGCATGGCACACACACACACACACACAGAGTCACACACACACAGTCACACACAGAGTCACACTCACACACAGTCACACACACACACACAATCACACACACACACAGTCACACACACACACACACACACACACACACACACACACACACACACACACACACAGCGCCTAGGCCACAGAGTACAGTATTCCAAGGTGGCCTGGAAGACCAATCACTCATTCCACCATGCATTTCTTTCACCACAGATAGTACACTATCTCACTTGAAAAGTTGAAGCTGTCAAAGCTTACTCTGTACTTCTAGTAATTTACCTACCTCTAGAAGTACATTTGCATTCTGCAGTCTATTTGGCTGCTTTGTCTGGGACTGGAAGGTCAAACCTACCTAGACTGCAGTTTCTGTACAGGTTTGCAGTTTCATCAGAGCATATTCACCAAAACAGTTTTTAAATAACTTGTAGGGAAGGTAGATGTATTCACTGCCCACATGTAAAGGAATGTGAAACAATATTACATACCTGTAACCAAAGTTTCTGCATTTTCCCCTGTGTTGATGCCAGTTTGCATTCAAAGCCCGGGTCATAGGTCGCATTGATTGTTTATGCTGCAGTTACTTACTGTCACGATTCTTGAATAATTTTCAGACTATCATGCAACGATTAAGACAGAATGCAGTAACAGAAAATAGAAAACAAAATAAATTATTCTGTCCAGTACTCACATCATTTCACTAATACGGAAAGACAAAATATGCCCATGGCTTTTAAAATTCATATTTCACAGTGATTTTATTCGTTTACAGTGGTATTCATGGTAAACAGAAGGCGCCAAATGATATTCCTTTGGAATAAGCATAAATACACAATACAAAAGGAATGTGGAGGCACACAACAACAAAACAAGGTCAATGGGAAACTGATTCACAGTTTGAAATGTGCAAGAGTGGCCATCTTGGGCTAAGAGGAAGGTGCAAACAAAGCGATCAAGAGTTAAATGCATCCTAAATTATTATTTCATACCAACAGCATCTGCAAGAGGCAACACTCACCCTAATAATGGAATGCTTGAAAAAGGATCACAAAAATATACAACTTTAAGCTATAATTGCACTGAAAGATAAGGGCAACAAAATCATAGCAAAACTAGCACAAGATTCATTCATCATTTCAAGTGTTATGATCCTGAATTTCACATGGGTTAATGAAGTGGAGTACAATACACTGCTCCATGATTGGTAAATGCTTTAGGAACATTGTCACAGGCATCAACACTTCAATGTCATCCAAAATGTACAGACATTGATTCATATAAAACTTGCAGCACAAAAAGGATACAAAATACACTACAATATATAACAATTTGTCTTTGAATACAGTAAAATACACCCGCAAAAAACATGCCCACTACCTCATAATGCACTATCTTGCTACATGTGCTAAAAATTCACATCGCAATTTCAGTGCCAAAATCTCATCTCTCAAATTCCATGCAAACTTTCCAGAAACCTATGTCACAAATGTGCAGTGGCATGCTATAAATTACTCTGCATGCATTCTCATAATGCTCTCTGAACAAGCTCTCTATTTCTACATTCACAAATTTGGCTCCATCTCTCTCCTCTTTTCCAAACTCAATGTCTTCCACTTGATCACAGACATGTTTCTCAGCATGTAGTTTCATTCATGAATATCTCTTGGTAAGTGTATACTTTCCCTGAAAGCACAGCAATCAGCTATTCAAAACAGTGGTGTATGGGTGTTTAGTGGGGTACAAAAATACTACCATATTTCCCATTTGCAAGGGAATGGGGGAAAATGCTACCACAATTACAGACTGTACAAGTACTGGTGTATAAATTACATGACTACAAAATGTACAGCTTGAGGAGACTACCTATCTATATTTCCCGGGATCTTACTTCATTCCAAGCCAGTTCTACAGACAGATTTGCTTTGGCAGAGCTTGCACCACTCCCTGCAGTGCTGCTGCTGAGAGAACTGCCCGGGCAGAGCCTGCAGATTGCAGACACAGAGCTGTCCCTGGCCCAGTATGACCCAGTGCAGTTTGGCATTTGCAGAGTCTGTGGGGAGGGCAGCGGATAAAAGCACTGGAGAGAGAGAGAAGTCCAAAGGAGACACCACTACTGACTCTTCACAGATGACTCTCTCAGTCAGTGTGCTAGCTGACAGACTCTCTCACTCATGTTGCTGGTCAAAAAGCCTTCTGAGACAGTCTGCAGGAAGTTTCTCTCCGAGACTGATGGTGAGGTTTGAAGTGCTGCGACTGGGGCAGGCATCTCTCCTGGGCCTCACTGCTGGGAGCTGGAGCTGGAGCCCCGCTGGCGGGCATCCCCAGCACTGTTGAGTCCAGCCAGGACCTTCTTGTTGGTCTCTGAGTGCATGTCCTGTTCGTAGGCCCGGAGGTCCTCCATGCCCATGTCTGCAGACATAGCCAGAGGGTACTGGTCCTTCAATTTTGGAAGGCATGTGTATTCAGTGGGACACTATTATTGGGAGTGACTACAGTGATTCAGAGCCAGACATGAAAGAGTTAGAATCCCTCTCCCTCTGAAAGGTGTTACACACCCATAAGGTCACATTTAGTTTGACTCTGACTATTGACAATGGGCAGAACAGAATAAATGTGAACCTTTACTTCAAGATGGTTCTACAAATCCAAAAAGCAAATTTTTTCACTTCAATGGATAGGTAATGCCCAGAGGTGAAAATGAACTTATGCTTTTTTATAAGGCCTCTCTAAATATTAGTTGAGGTTACAGTAACCCAACCAACCCTATTTTTCTCTGATGACCCTACTTGTTTTGGTCTTTTGATCATGAACAAAAAGAGGGAAAATGTATGGTATACAATCAACTGTGTGCCTTCCCATCTTCCCTGCCCTATGAGCACTCAGATAATCCTCTATTAAGTCATTAAAGGTGTTTTCACTGAAAGTTTGGTTTATGATTAATCTGGCCTCATAAAAAGGGGAGGTGTGTGTGTGTGTGTGTGTGTGTGTGTGTATGTGTGTGTGTGTTGTGTGTGTGTGGGGGGGGATGTAAAAACCTTCAGGCCAACCTACCAACCCTATTTTTTGTGGTCATGTTACTTGAACCACAACCCCCCCCCCCCCCCCCCCTAATCCAAAGGCCATGTGCACACAATTAAAAGATAGGAACACCACACAAGGAATGACTTGCAAAATATTTACATGTATTTGTACATCTGAATGATTATGCATGACAGAAGCAAAGAAAAAAGGTTTCCATGTACGATCAGCATGAAATATGGGATGCAGGAGATTTGTCAAATTTCTCATGCAGATATTTTGTTACAATAATTTGAAATTATTAGCACCAAAAACACATGTCTATTTCCATATGAAATATGTGATGCATGAAATGTGTCAAATTGCTCATGAAGATATTTTGTAATAATTATTTGAAATTATTAGCAGCAAAAACACATGTCTATTTCCTTATGAAATATGGGATGCAGGAAATTTGTCAAATTTCTCATGGAAATATTTTGTTATAATTATTTGGAATTATTAGCAACAAAAACATATGTCTATTTCCTAATGAAATATGGGATGCAGGAAATTTGTCAAATTTCTCATGAAGATATTTTGTTATAATAATTTGAAATTATTAGCAGCAAAAACATGTCTATTTCCTTATGAAATAGAGGATGCAGGAAATTTGTCAAATTTCTCAAGAAGATATTTTGTTATAATAATTTGAAATTATTAGCAGCAAAAACACATGTCTATTTCCTAATTCACAGCGAGCAATCTAGAAACAAACAGTCCTCACCAATCCACTCATCAATCCATGCAAATGCTTGACGGTGTCCCACCAGCAGGATGTCCCTGACAGTCTGCAGGGAAACATTAATCATGTCTCAAGTTAGGTCACAGACCTTTTCTGCAGTATGAAAATCCATGAAACGAGCATGGAGGCTGCCCTGACATGTATGATATGTCATTTCACCAGGGAAAAACCAGTCCAGAGAGAATTAGGAGTATACCACATACAGAGCTTGCATGGAAGTATTAGGTATGGTAACTTTGATAATAATGGGAAACTGTCAGACAAATATTTGGGCAACATCTGTCAGCATGAAATTAAGTGCAAAATTCACAGCAAAACCCCAAGAAGCTTTTTTCTCTAGGTAAGTTCAGATGTGGAACAGCCTTTATGAAGTAATAAGTTGTTCAGAATGGAAATTCCTTGCACTTTATCAGTTGATGGACTGATCGCTTGTCTATGAGCTAGATGGGTGGAAATGAAGACTGACTGTCTTACAAGGGTTGCCATAGGATCCTTAAATATCTTTCTTTTTCCATTCAAACATTCTCGATATTAATGGCAGGCTCATGCAATAGCATTTCTACATCTGGATTTGCTTCCATAACCAGCTCCTATTGGCATTTATCCTCCATTTTCTCACCTTTTGCATTCCTAATTGATAAGATTTCTCCAGCACCCATCATCCACACAAACAGTGATCAACCACTGCATGCATCTCCTAATACACTGTATTTGCTGCCACAAGTCATCAAGCACCAACCAAGATTCAAGTAAAACAAAGATAATACACCATAATTATTTGCTGCCGCAAGTCATCAAGCACCAACCAAGATTTTAGCAAAACAAAGATAATACACTGTACTTGCTGCCACAAGTCATCAAGAACCAACAGAGATTCAAGTAAAACAAAGATGCAGATGTATCAAAACACAAATGCTAAGATTCTTGCAGCCTCTATTTTTTAAACACTGAGCATGTGTTTCATCTGCCATTATATCCAGGTATTGAATTAAATCATGGCGAGATGCAGACATAGGCATAAAAAAAGAACCCAGTGCTTCCACACAGGTGCATGTGAGACTGGGCTTCCTGTAAAGTTAGTATTTAGACAGAGACCCTGAGTATTCTTTACAATGCAAGTACTCAAATGCCAACAGTGATGCCGGCATAACACAGACATCACACAACCAAACCAGCACCTGAACAGAGTGAGTTGCACATGGGACACGGGCTGCTGCAGACAAGGGCTTGCATACTGACCTTGTGTGTGAAAGACTCCACTCTGGATTGCAGCCCCCACACCTCAAACTTGACCTTGACTGCCTTGTAGGAACACATGATGGGTTTGCTTGACTCCTGAAACAAAGCATGGCACGCATGCATCGGAAATACCTCTAGGTTTCATGCACTCCCTAGTCTCATTGCTTGGAAATGCCAATGCCTGATTAAACAAAGCATGGCACGCATGCATCGGAAATACCTCTAGGTTTCATGCACTCCCTAGTCTCATTGCTTGGAAATGCCAATGTTTGTTCAAACTAAATCATGATCACACCAATCATGTTTGGTTCCTCATCAAAACCATCATCCAGCAACCAAAGCTACAATTACAATTCCTGTTTTGTTCTCACAGCATGGCTACTGGTTGTATCATTGCCTGCTTAACAGAGACCTTGATCACAGTTCTTGCTCCTCTCTTAAACTGACCTTCTCCCACTTGCATCACCTATTCAAATAAGGCACCAATAACTATTCTTTACACATATTTAAATAAACCTAGATTTCTCTGTCCCAGGGATAGAACCACGGTACTGCGCCTCGCACATCGTCCAACCCCAAAGCATGCTCGCCCATCTCCGCCTGTCAAAAGACATGGGGTTTTAACAAGCGAGTAGAGGCTGAGGGGCTGACCGTGTACTCATGCAAGACGGGAGAGCACTGGGAGGTGGGCTGGCAGGAACTGTTGTATATTCTAAACAAGTTTGAAGGGTTGGGAAGTTCCTGTAATGCTTTGCAAAAAGACAAAAAGTATTTACAGGAACTTCCCAACCCTTCAAACTTGTTTGGAATATTCTTTACACACACAGTTTCCCCTCTTCCAAACACACTGATCATGCTCTTCAGGCAGAGTAACTGATTATTTTTGTCTTTTCTTAATTGTGACCCTCCACGACTAAATGAGTCGCTTGCGCACTCACATAGTTTTGCGTAATAGCCAAGTAAAGTATGATGGGGTCAAAATGGTCGTTTTTTAGCTTTTGACTGTTTTAGAATCTAGAGACTATACTTTATTGTGTGTGAAAGTCTTTTGGATGAAATCGACCTCTAGACACACGAATATGTTCACTTTGTTTGCTTGGTGTTCAATTTCCCGCATTTTTGACCAAATATCTTCACATTTAATGGAGAACGAGAACTCAAGATTTGATACTATTTATAGACCAGTCGGCTATATTGGTCACATGACTACAGCAAAGTCATAACTCATTCTGTTTTTGTATACTGCAAGTTAGTATTAGTCAAAAATGGAATTATTGACTTATCAGAAATGAAAAAAAATATTTTGACTAAAAAGTCATTAGCTGCCCATTATTATGCTATACGTCATCCCATTAAAAACACCAAATAAGTAAAAGTAAGTCAAGATAATGCAATCAAATTTTATAACACCCTTGCCCATATATAACCTAATCACTGTGCCAAATTTCATAAGTCTGAGATTACGGTTGCTAAGGAAACTGATCAAATTTCCTTAAAAAAACTTTCAAATGCGTTTTTCTCAAACGTGAGCTTATTAGGCAAACTATCTTTAAAATGATGTAACTTCGCGAAAAATAGTCAGATCTCGATCATTTTTGCACCGTTGGAAAGCTTGTTCCTTTGATTTCATAAAAATATGCATATCTCAAAATCTTCCAAGCGCCACGAGAGACTCATTTTGTGATGGAGGGTCACAATTAAACAAAAGCATCTCATACGTTTTGAATATGCTAAGGCTGGATATTCTAGGAGGCCAGTTTTCCTAGCATATTTTTTCATTATTAGAAACATATCAGACAAGAAGGGCAAAGCCCATGCGACTCACATGCTTGACCTTGACCTTTACATGAACTTGACCTTCAGGTGACCTTCAAGGTCAAGGTCAAACAACTAAACCTAGCAATGTCATCATATGCTAAGAACTGCTTTTTCACATTTTTCCTACCAAAATACATGTGATCTTGACCCAGGTCAAGGTCATCCAAGGTCATGCAACACAAAGCTGTTAAAATTCAAGACATAGGAAGCACAATGGTGCTTATTGGCACTTTCTACCATGAGATATGGTCACTTTTAGTGGTTCACTACCCCATTTTGGTCACATTTCATAAGGGTCAAAGTGACCTTGACGATATGTGACCAAATGTGTCTCATGATGAAAGTATAACATGTGCCCCACATAATTATTAAGTTTGAAACAGTTATCTTCCATAGTTCAGGGTCAAGGTCACTTAAAAATATGTATACAATCCAACTTTGAAGAGCTTCTGTGACCTTGACCTTGAAGCAAGGTCAACCAAACTGGTATCAAAAGATAGGGCTTACTTTGCCCTATATTCCTTGTATAGGTGAGGTATCCAATCTCAAAAACTTCAGAGAAAATTGAGAAAATGTAAAAAATGGCTGTTTTTAGACAACATTTATTGCCTCTGCGACCTTGACCTTGAAGCAAGGTCAAGTCACTATGTATGTTTTTTGAGGCCTTGTCATCATACACCATCATGCCACATTTGGTATTGATAGACTTAATAGTCTCTGAGATAAATCCAATGTTAAAGTTTTCGGACGCCCGGACGGACAAAACAGGTGAGTACATAGACTCACTTTTGCTTTGCATGTGAGTCAAAAATGGACTCTATTCATTCCAGGAAAGCAAGATCTCAAACACAGATGCAATTCAAATTTCTTTGAAGAGTCTTGCAAGCTATCTCTCTTTTACCTGGTGCTGTTTCCCTTCAGTGTCCTGTAATTTAGTGAGTGTAATGCACAGCAGATGAAGTTTCTCCACAAACTAAAGGACAGAGGGAGCACTGTGTTGTACTTTCTGAACAATTTCACAAATGGTAAATTTCAAAAAGCAGTCATCACTGCTAAGCATATATTCAGTTGTATTACAAAGACACCCTCACTTCTTGCAGAAGGTTACAGTCTTTCACATGGCATGGTACTGGCACTGGCATTATCTCAAGACATTGATCTCAAATGGGCATGTAACTTTTCATATTTATGGGCATGGTGTGTGCAGTTCTTTAAGTTGAATGCTGTCACATCTGTGACATAAACAGCATTCATTTTATTTGCATGCATATTTAAGTATACCCTTATTAATCAATTAATTTTTCCTCGACAGACAGACAGTGACCGTGGCATGCCTCCACTCACCCTCCATCCTGGCGTGAGTGGTCCTCTCCCAGTTTTGACAGATTTGAACTTCTTCACGTTCTGCATACACAGACAGCAGTGCATAGTAAAGGCTCCTGAAAATGTTCTTTGAAGTTATAAAAACTTGAAATCAATGAAAGTACATAATTCCACCAAAAATACAAAAGGATGTCATCACAAACAGCCTCATCATAAAGTAATAAACACAATCACCTTTATCAGTATATATAATCAATGTCCTAAAAGTTTAACATCAATATCCTACACGTCTCCTTTTAATATGGATGCACATGCATTATTCCAGTAGCAAAGAGAGGAGGGAGAAAAAAAATTCACTACACATTTGCCAAGACACAGCTTTTTCTCAGCGCGTCTGGAGGAAAGTTTACATGATGACAATCAATCAATTATTCAATGGATTCCAGTGAAAACGACATATTTTCCAAACAGCTGTGCAGGGGAAAAGATAGTAGAAAAGCCCATTCAGGCAGTTCTGTAATACACATGGGCCTTACTGTCAGCCCTGATAACAATGCTGCACATAATTAAAAATCTACTACGAACATAATTATATGGGCATACACTCACACATGTTCACATGCACGCACATACTTTCTGACAAACACACACACACACACACACACACATACACCTCCTTACACACACACACACACACACACTAGCTCGCATGTGCGCACGCACACACACTCACACACACACACATGGGTGCTTGCAGACATGTGCGGACACAAACACACACATCCACACAGCCACACTCATGCAGGCACACACACACACACACACACACACAAACACACACACAAGCATATACACACACACATGGGTGGTTGCATGTATGTGCGGACACAAACACACACATCCACACAGACACACTCATGCAGGCACAGGCACAGGCACACACACACACACACACACACACACACATACACATGCACGCAAACTCACACACAAACACACATACACACACACACACACACGCACACACACATGCACATGCACACACACACACATGTACACACACATGTACACACACACACATACACACACACACACACACACACACAGGTGCTCGCATGCATGTGCACACACAAACACACACACACACACACTCACACACACGCAGGCACACACATACACACACACGCACACACACACACATGCAAACACACACACACACATGCACACACACACATGCAGGCACACACACATGCAGGCACACACACATGCAGGCACACACACACACACATGCAGGCACACACACACATGCAGGCACACACACATGCAGGCACACACACACACATGCAGGCACACACACACACACACACACATATACACACACACATGCAGGCACACACACACACACACACATGCAGGCACACACACACACACACACACACACATATACACACACACATGCAGGCACACACACACACACATGCAGGCACACACACACACACACACACACACATGCACACACACACACACACACACACACACACACATGCACACACACACACACACTCACTCACCTCCTCCTCCTTATTATGCTTTTCTGGGACGGGATCCTCAGCAATGTCAATGAAGTCCACCTGCCTCAGCTGCAGGTCCTCCTCACTCAGGTTAACACACTGTCAAGGAAGATGGCAGCAAGTCAGGCATTGCTGCACCAGGTCTGCCAAAACTGCACCACACTGAGCACTGTCAAGTAAGATGGCAGCAACAAAGGCATTGCTGCACCAGGTCTGCTAAAACTGCACCACACTGAGCACTGTCAAGTAAGATGGCAGCAACAAAGGCATTGCTGCACCAGGTCTGCTAAAACTGCACCACACTGAGCACTGTCAAGTAAGATGGCAGCAAGTCAGGCATTGCTGCACCAGGTCTGCTAAAACTGCATCACACTGAGCACTGTCAAGGAAGATGGCAGCAAGTCAGGCATTGCTGCACCAGGTCTGCTAAAACTGCATCACACTGAGCACTGTCAAGTAAGATGGCAGCAAGTCAGGCATTGCTGCACCAGGTCTGCTAAAACTGCACCACACTGAGCACTGTCAAGTAAGATGGCAGCAAGTCAGGCATTGCTGCACCAGGTCTGCTAAAACTGCACCACACTGAGCACTGTCAAGTAAGATGGCAGCAACAAAGGCATTGCTGCACCAGGTCTGCTAAAACTGCACCACACTGAGCACTGTCAAGTAAGATGGCAGCAACAAAGGCATTGCTGCACCAGGTCTGCTAAAACTGCACCACACTGAGCACTGTCAAGTTAGATGGAAGCAAGTCAGGCATTGCTGCACCAGGTCTGCTAAAACTGCACCACACTGAGCACTGTCAAGGAAGATGGCAGCAAGTCAGGCATTGCTGCACCAGGTCTGCTAAAACTGCACCACACTGAGCACTGTCAAGTTAGATGGAAGCAACAAAGGTATTGCTGCACCAGGTCTGCTAAAACTGCAGCACACTGAGTAACACAGCAGTGTATTGTACAACAATACATGAGGCAATGCAACAGTGTGTCGGATGACACAGCCTTGGCAGTTCAGACAACACATCAGACAACACATCAGACAACACAGTGACAGTTCAGACAACACATCAGACAACAAATCAATGCATCACACAACAGCCTATCTATCAGTCTTGTCAGATGTCACAACAATATGTCAAACAACACAGCAGCACATCAAACAACACATCAGAATGTCACAAAGAAACAGAGCAATCCATAAGACAAGACAACACTAGTGTGTCAGACAATACAGATACACATCAGAAAGTCCACAGCAAACCACATCAGGCGATCAGCTGTCATAGCAATCTGCAAGCCTGCCTTATCATAGTGGTGTGCAGTGTGCATGAATGCATGCTCTCCTGGCTTCTCATAGCAGTGTTTTTTTAATACCCTGCCTTATCACAGATGTGTGCACAACTATTATGCATTATCACAGCAGGATGCACACCAGCCTGCCTCATCTGTGGAAGGCAGAATCCAAAACTTGAGGAATTTGAGGGTCAGTACACAACAACATTTGTAAGAGGTCACACACTTACAGGTCGAAGTGACCCATTTTCCAGAAATGGACAGGCCTGCTTGTGGAGACAAAACCCACATTCTTTCAATAACAAAAGATGATTAATCAGCTTATTGTAGCAAAACACCAAAGGTTCTGTTCTTATCACTTTTTACAGTGAAATTAAGTAAGGAATAATGTACAATAAAATGAATAACAACAGAAAGGACAAACTTAATGCTCTGTCTTTTAAGATGCAAAAGGTAAAAAGCCAGGCTTACAAATCCATGGATGAAAGTGCACTTGGTTCATACATATGACTCATTTCTTTCCTCCATAAATTATCTATTGGATAAAAAGGGACCTCGGGAAAAGGGGGGGGGGGGGGGGGGGGGGGGATGCAAGCAAACATTCATTTTCTGCACATGAAATGCATGTTGACACCACTGATAACATACAACAACACATAATCAAAAGTGCTGACAAGTGACATGCACAGTACATCAACACATAGTGCACTAACACTAGTAACAGTCTAGTCATAACAACTGAATGAAGAAGGGCATTGTGACCACTCTTGACAGGGCTTTCAAAATCATTTCAAGATATGTATAATTGCACAAATTTTGCTCATGAATAATACTTTTCTTTGTAGAGTTTGGACCAAGCCTTTTCTTGTAAACTACGCTTCCTGTCAAGTCTGACAGGAATTATCTGTAAAGGATAAACATGTGTTAAAAGTTTATTTATTCACTATTTAAAAATATCTAAAACAAACAGGGAAAAAAATCAAAAGAGAAAAGATTATACAGTGAATTTTCTTTTCTAGTTTTAAACATACCATAGATGTCTTTGTTTTCTTGGAAAACACTGATGAAAAATGAGTGGACCACACTGTACCTGGATACCTTCAAAATGACATATTTACTTCAGTTCACAGATGAAACTTTCTCTTTCCTTGATTCTACATCCCCAATGTGTTAACTAACAACATGGGTGAGTTCTGAATTGAAAATAATGGTACCTAAACAGGACATTTGATTAAGCTCTGTATGAAACCACGGGCTGAGGCAAAGATATCAAAGACAAGACTTTCAAATAAGTAGGAACTGCAGAGGTGTGAACAGCATAAAGAGAGGTAAGAGTTGTTCACAGGATCAAGCAGAATCTGTGCAGAATGCCTTCAAGTGTGAATCAAACTGCTACAGTGCCATAGTCACTACTGCCAGACGAAGTCATAGACGGAAAAGGCATGACCTTAGCACAAGGCAGCACAAAAGGAGGTGGCCAGAGACTCTCACATCTCCACCAGAATAGCTCTGACTTAGCAAGGCGGATTTATTGATCTAGCAAACCATTCAGTGTGTGGAACTTAAGCCACCACCACCAGCTCATGTCCTGACTTATGACGTCTCTGTCACCATGGAAACCAGTAAGTCAACTCTCCTAGACCTTCACCCTGCTGCAGCCAAGCTTGCTTTGTATGGCATGGTCTCCATTTACAGCTCTCTCCTCTAGTCCTGGAGCTCTGCCGGTGGCTTGTTTGGACAGGAACCTATCCATCATTCAGCTCTTCTACCTTCCACATGAACCATGACTGACATTGAGGCAAGGCAATCTGTCTGCACTCACACAAGGACTGCAGGCCAAAACAGGGTGTTGGGAAATATACAAAGGTATTCATTTTCACACACACACACACCACACACACACACACACACACAGAGAGAGAGAGAGAGAGAGAGAGAGAGAGAGAGAGAGAGAGAGAGAGAGAGAGAGAGAGAGAGAGAGAGAGAGAGACAGACAGACAGACAGACACACACACAGTCAGGCAGACAGACAGACAGACATGCAGACAGACAGACAGACAGACAGACAGACAGACACACAGACACACAGACAGAGAGACAGAAAGACAGACAGACAGACAGACAGACAGACAGACAGATAAAGTGCCATACAGACAGACAGATAAAGTGCCATACAGACATGCAGGAAGACACATACACACAGAGAACAGACAGTTGGTGACAAACACAGATGGGCATACACACATATGCACAAACACACATACAGACAGATACACATACACATGGACTTACAAACAGACAGACACAACAGACAAGTAGGAAGGCAAGCAGACACAAATACATACATATGCAGACAGACAAAGACTCACACACACACACACACACACACACACACACACACACACACACACACACACACACACACACACACACACGTGCGCGTGCACACACACACATTCATATTTGACTATTGCATATGATTTTCCTGTTCTGTACAAATGGTCCACATTGCCATGAGACATCACCACTGCCAAAAAGAGCATATAATTAAGGCTATGTAAAACACACTTCATTTTGCCAGCTTTGAAAGTTCTTTTCTTTCCTGAAATTCAAACACATCATAAAATGCTTTGCAGGAAACTGCTGATAATATTATGATATCTGCATCTCATCTGTCCTCATGGTTTAAATGTGATGAGTTAGGGAATAACATCAATGCTAAGGACATACTCACATTTTCTGAGGTCCCACTGTTGTCTTCATATCTTGTTTCAATGTAAATGCTGAATTTGGGAATGAATGAGCACTGGGGAAAAACAAAAACAATGTAGTCTAATTTTACCAACCAAACATGTGCAATTGTCAGATGGGGATGTGAAATGCAATATGAAATGCAATGATGCAGTCAAATGTGCATGATTGTATGTAAACACCCATCACAACCCAAGACTTGATGTCGTTTCCATTTATCATCAGTGTTTGCCTCTGGATGTATCATTGTCACCATGACAACATCGACCCATATTAGCACTTCCTTACAACTGCTGTTGAGTATATCAAGTTACAGCAGTAATAGAACACATTAGATACTAGATCCACACTTCAGCCCTGCAGGAAATCTACACAGTCCATATATAAATGTCTGACATACACAGCCTCTTGAAAACAAGGAACATGTATTCATTGTCCTAGACTTCCCTCCATCTTTCAATCAGATCAGAGCATTCTGACGTTAAGAAGGACAAGCAGACAACTGATGGTCTTCAGAGAAAGAACCCCATCTTCAGGTGTTTTGGCCTTATCTTCCTCTGGACTGGGGTGGGGGTGGGGGGTGGGGGGGAGGAGGGGGGGAGAGAACACCTTGTCAGTTGTCAAAAGTAACCAGGGTTACTGTGTGGTGGTCTGCCTTGCCTAAGTACAGGCTGGGGATATCAAAAGAAGGGAGCCTGTCTACCTACACTTGTAGACTCCCACATTCCATGAACTGTCCCCTGGGTGCCTTCTGGTGGCCACAATCCGGTGTCCCTCTTCAGCAAAATCAAAATCCAGAGAATATAAAATTCCAGAGTGCATTGTCCTACAAATGTTTCATCAGTCACTAGTCAGACCACCATGTTTTAGGAACAGCCAACCTTAGTGAGTCACTGTCAAGGAGGCAACACTAGCTTGTAGTGGTGCTCTATTTGACTTGCAGTCTGATTTATGACTATGGCCAGCACCCTATTTCCACTTCATTGTCCACCAACATACCTCTGTGTCCAAAATAGTGTGTGTGTGTGTGTGTGTGTGTGTGTGTGTGTGTGTGTGTGTGTGCATGTGCACATGCATGCATGTGTGTATGTGTGTGCTTCCTTCCACTCTATCCCAACATTCTGGGGTCAAATTGTTAAGAATTTCTTAAAATCCTCTCATGAATGCTACCCATAATTAAAACTTCAAGTGATCCACTTTTTCATAGATTAAAAAAGGGCATCCTAATACACACAATCGGTCTGCAGTCTTTTTGAAATTTTGAACAATTTCATGAAAAGGAACTGAGAACACTACAAGTCATAACATTACAGTTAACTAATAAACAAAACAGTACTTTCCAAAACCACAAATGTTACTCATGAATGAATAACCCAAGGTATGGGCAAAAGTTTCCTCTTAGATATCTACAGAACCAATATATTTATAGATTTGGTAGTTGATATAACCACTTTGAGAATGACAACCACTTTTAAAAGGAAAACTTGTGGGCAGACCATTCATAAAGCACATACTGATGATCTCCTGATTGAGGTGATTAATTAATAATGGGGGGGAAAAGAATACTTACAGAATATTCTAAAATGTTTCCATTCCCATCACGTCATCCAGAAATTTCAGCACATGAAAGTGAGCAAAGAGGGAAGCATCAGCAAAAGGCATAGCCGGGACCCAAGAAACTTGGTGCATTGGTCAATCACACAGTAATTCAGCGGATCCCAGTGTGTGAGAGTGTTGCAAGACTAAGTCTTTAAAACTGTTATCTCCTCTGTCACAAAGAGCAGAACGACAAGCAGCAGCAATTACAATGGCTACAAGACCACCAACAACAATGGAAAAGAAAAGAAAAGAAGAAAAAGACTATGAAAAGCCCTTAAATCAATACAATCAAGTCATGTAAGCTGATACAGAGTTTGTACCTGTAGTTTTCAGCTACAACATCTTTGCTATGAGATGAGACATTTTTGCTGCATACTTCCCAACCATCTACTGTGCATTATTTTGCTAACTTTAGTCATCAACTCACTTACTTTTTGTGTATACCCAAATACAGGTGGTCTTTTCCAGAGCAACCTTCTCTCTTTTTCATTTAGATCAAAAACATGTGCAGACTCCTTTAGTTCATGTGTGTGTGTGTGTGTGTGTGTGTGTGTGTGTGTGTGTGTGTGTGTGTGTGTGTGTGTGTGTGTGTGTGTGAGTGTGTGAGTGTGTGAGTGTGTGTGTGAGAGAGAGAGGGAGAGAGAGTGAGTGTGCACGTGTGTCATATTATGCTTCTCTCTTCATGTCTGTCTCTGTGCATGTATCATGTCTGCTCACCTGTGTGTCTGCCTGCAACCCCCCCCCCCCCCCTCCTCTCTCTCTCTCTCTCTCTCTCTCTCTCTCTCTCTCTCTCTCTCTCTCTCTCTCTCTCTCTCTCTCTCTCTCTCTCTCTCTCTCTCACATGCAGCAAATTTTCTGATAGGTTAGTGACATAGTGATATTAATTAACAGGAATACTATACTGTCAAAGAGGGAGTGATCATGGCTACTGATCGAAAGCCACTGATAGAGCATCATCAGAGTTCTCATCCAATTTAGCATTGTTAAAAATATACAACATTTCCTTTCCTCTGATCCTTGGACAAGTCATGACACCCCTGGTGGCCTTGGTGTCCAACAAAGCTGATCTAAACTGAGGAAGGGCTATGCCATAGATGGTTCATTCTTCATTAAACCTGGGATTCCTACACCTCCAAAGGATCCTTGTGATTATTTTTGTTTTGTCCTCTGGAATCCAGCGGTCTATCTTTTACCCATGCTTTCAAGGCCGGGCTCAAAGTCAGCAGTGGAAAAACTGCCATGGTGTCCACTTTAGAAGACTGACAGCTACTTCTACATTCACAGCCACAATGTCTGTCTACCCAATAGAAGTCTGCAAACATGCCAAAGTCTGTCCTCTGGAGGCTGTTCAAATTCTGCCAGAGGAATGATGGGCTGAAATTCCGAAGTCACCAAGAGTACCCATTCTCATGATGAGCATCCATGAGTGATGGCACAGGAAACCAAACACCACCACTCTGTGATCCTTAACAGAAAGGCAGACAACAATAGAGGTAGATTGACCGAAGGACAGCCTAGACAGCAAAGAGTCAACAAAGCAATCATGATAGTACAAACGGAAATCCACAGGTTGGTACACACTTTCGCAACCAAGTAGAAAGAAACAGTGCCAAAGCAGATGAGTTCGAGCAGTCTAACAGATTAATCTGCAAACATGATGCAATGGTGTAATATTTTTGCTTGTGAATAGAAGGAAACAACTTCAGGTTTTTCTGCAGAGGTAACAACATGAACATTTCTCATGAAGCATAACAAACAGTAACACGAACACCTATTCTTGCACTTGCAGCAATACTGTTGTGAGAGAACCCAGAGCATTTAATGTTGCAATTTTAAGAATGATCACATCTTGAAGGGAAAACAAGGTCACTTGGATATATATCAAGCACATCAAAGCATACCGAGTTATGGAGAAAATCTCTTTTGCACATACTATAAAATCAAATGACACCAGGATCCTAATTGAACACACCACAACAAGCAAAATCTTCCCATTATTCATCTTGTCAATTGCTACTGCCTTGTAAATGGATTTCTGGCACTGTTTTGCCAAACACTTTGTGAAAGCTTCTCAGCAAGAGCATGCTTTCATAAGTTAACTTTCTCAAAGAAATGTCGCACAGAGAGACACTCACTTCACTGCAGTGCTTGATTTGCGTACACTTCAGATTGTAATATGAACAGGCAGGATATATAACCATGATAATGCCATTGGTTGAGTCTTCATTTGTGTAGTTCCTGGTTGACCAGTTTATGTACATCCAGCACAGGCCAAATGTTGATTGTGGCTTAAAACAGACAATGGGTGCTCCATTCTTAAGAGTGATCAGACTTGTAAGCTGGAAGCAGAATATTTCAAAATTTACCTGAATGAAAGCCAGACTGAGTCTCTTTGTGCTAGTCTCCATGTACTTCCAATATGGTAGAAACAATGATGACATTAATCCTAACATTAATATTTATACCATACATGTACAGGAATTTAAAAGTGTGTTGTCAAATGTAATTATGTTTTAACCAAGTCCAAAATTTAGTTTAGCAATGAATGTTATAACAATGATATCACAGTCACATTGTCATAAACTGTGACTGTTATATTTCTGACACTACTATCTTGCCATGATATCAGTGTCACATTATAAAATAAGTGTAACATATCATCACTGACAAGATTATTACATCAGTGTATTATGTCCCATATTACCATTCTCAGCTCCCTTCCTGCCATCTCCACTCTAACCCAAGCCACCATTTCCACACTACCCCAAACCACAATTCCCACACTACCCCAAGCCACCATTGCCACACTGCCCCAATCCACCATTCCCACACTACCCCAAGCCACCATTCTTACTCTACCCCAAGCCACCATTGCCACACTGCCCCAAGCCGCCATTCCCACACTACCCCAAGCCACCATTCTTACTCTACCCCAAGCCACCATTGCCACACTGCCCCAAGCCACCATTCCCACACTAAAGCAAGCCACCATTCCCACACTACCCCAAACCACCATTCCCACACTACCCCAAGCCACCATTCTCACACTGCCCCAAACCACCATTCCCACACTACCCCAAGCCACAATTCCCACACTACCCCAAGCCACCATTCTCACACTACCCCAAACCACCATTCCCACACTACCCCAAGCCACCATTCCCACACTATCCCAAGCCACCATTCCCACACTACCTCAAGCCGCCATTCCCACACTACCCCAAACCACCATTCTTACTCTACCCCAAGCCACCATTCCCACACTACCCCAAGCCGCCATTCCCACACTACCCCAAACCACCATTCTTACTCTACCCCAAGCCACCACTCCCACACTACCCCAAACCACCATTCTTACTCTACCCCAAGCCACCATTCACACACTACCCCAAGCCGCCATTCCCACACTACCCCAAACCACCATTCTTACTCTACCCCAAGCCACCATTCCCACACTACCCCAAGCCGCCATTCCCACACTACCCCAAACCACCATTCCCACACTACCCCAAACCACCATTCTTACTCTACCCCAAGCCGCCATTCCCACACTACCCCAAGCCACCATTCCCACACTACCCCAAGTCACCATTCCCACACTACCCCAAACCACCATTCTTACTCTACCCCAAGTCACCATTCCCACACTACCCCAAGCCACCATTCCCACACTATCCCAAGCCGCCATTCCCACACTACCCCAAACCACCATTCCTACTCTACCCCAAGTCACCATTCCCACACTACCCCAAGCCATCAGGGATGGAATGCACTTCCCTCTTTATTTTCCTCCCCCAAATTCATCAAACATTAAAAACTAAATGACCATCTATTTTGTGTGTGGCATTAGTTCTGCCACAAAACCATCGCATGATTGCTAGATCAAGGACAATGATGGTGTGGAAGAGAATGCATGCAGTAGCTCATCTCATCCAAAGAGACTAGAGGTGGTTTGGGAATGGCAGCAAAGGGCAGCTGATGGTCATATGAGACGCTGGCCATGGTAAATGCTGAAGTTCTGAGGTGAGGTCTCTGAACAAACACATCAGAAATCTGGAGTTCAGATTTGCCCATGCCCTTTGCTTAATACATTATAGGGAAATAAGCTGCTTCAATCCTATAACAAATTCACATTAGTACAGTGTATCAACAGAAAGAATAATCAATGTTACTTCTCCACCCCACCCATTCCCCACCCATCCCCAGAAACTAATGCTTGTACACCCATGAAAGGTAGGACTTTTGTGACCAAAAACCATGAAATGGGCCTAAGTTGCACTGGTCGTTTAAGAGATATAGCCTTGTAACATCAGTTGGGGTTAACCAGGTGCATTTTCTGTATTGGGTATGTTTTGCCTTTACTATGCCTCTAGAACCGATCTCAATTATCATGCCAAAATAATATGCAAATCAAGACATAATACTACTATTGTTAATCATGTAAACAAGGACATTTTAACCCTGACTTTCTAAAAACAGAAATATAATTTGTGCTCAAATCGCCCAACTACTTTTTTTCCCCTCAGAGCAATGGCTTGTGCTCATACTGTTGTATGACACATCATCGCAGAGCTGACATTCTCTCTTCTCTCTTCCTGCAGTGGAATTATCCTTATAATTATAGACAGTGAATCCACAACATAATAATTTAAAATTGGACCAATCAGAAGTACGTATTTATTACTGTATAGCAATTTTCTCCAACTTTGAATGTCATTACAGTGCCAAATAAAAATAGTTGTATTTACCAAAATTTTCCAGATACAAACATAATTTTGGCACCACTGGAAAGCATAAACTCTCAGCTTTCAAAAAAGATACCAATACTTCAGAAAAGTCAAAACTTGTTCAGTCACACTTGCACAACATATGAATAGCAATAACTGCCACCGTTCCAAACCAAGAATCTAATGTTAGTGCATAATGTGAATGGAGATTACTACCACTGCTAGTTTTATTCCTTTTCACCTTAACCCCATATCCACCCACCACCTTCTCCCATCTCCTTCCCCCCAAAAATCTTTGTTAGTGCACTAACTTGAATATAAGTAAATGGAGATAATTGCCACCATTAATTCTCTCTAGAGGAATCTAATGTTTGTACAGTACATGAATAGAAATCACTGCTATTGCTACATTCAAACAGACAAGCCTTTCTGTGCAGCCATTAGCCCAACAGCTGGTGCTGCTGAAGTTTGTGTTGCTGACAATGTGTAGACAGAGTGATGTCCTGCCCATTGTCAACAGCTCACTCCTGCTAATCTATAGCAATTCTCTCTCTCTCTCTCTCTCTCTCTGTGAAATGTGTGATTCATAAAATATTTACAGTTCCTGGTGCAAGCCCTTCTTCCTCAGTGTCCACTGTGTACCAATGCTACTTAACATACAATGTGCACATTGTGACAGAACATCTTTTGTAAATAAACACAGACAACTGCTATGAATTTCAATTCCACAGATGAATCACAAGTTATAACTGAATGTATTCAATGAAAAAAAAGAATAGAGAAATGAACAAAATAAAACATATACCACACAAGCTTTTGGGCAAATTGCACTTTGCCATCATGTACCCAGCTTCAAACTGGTGTGGCTAATCAAGGTGCAAGCCTGGATGGAAGGATGAACGAAACTTTGAAAGGATGGAGTTCTACAGCCTATACGCCTTTGCAGGCTATGTAAGGACCACTTATCATGATAAAATCATTTGAGTTGGTTAGAATAAAAGCAAGACAAATCCTTACTTCCCTAGTCAGTCATTTCTTAGTCATTAGCCCCAGCACGCAGGGGAAGTGCTAGCCTTGAAGTTTGTGTTGCTTGTTTAGTTCTGGTCATTCATTAGGCACATGTGTACATCCTAGTGTTGCAATCATCAACGTTTGTGCATGAGGAACAAGGCTAAGTACGAAAGAGCCATTTTTGAGAAATAACCGAGTAAAGTTATCAGTGCACCAAGTCACATATATATATACATTTTCCTAATATTGACGTCACTGAAAAATTAATGATTTCTTCTTTGAACACGCTTTTTTATGGAATATGCATGAAAAAATAAATAATAATGGGGTTGAAATATTTTGTGTTGTTTATTTTCATACTTTAGCCTTGTTTTCTCATGCACATGAACAATTGTGACCCGTTTTCACGAACTGAGTCTTAACTTGCATGCAGCAAAACATAGTAGAGGCTGACAAAGGTGATGAGGGTGGGTTTGGTGCATTTTGATGTTTTGGCAAAACTGAATCCTAAATACACTTTATTTTCATAAGCAAATGTTGAAAAGTTTCTTTTTAGTTTAAAAGCCACAAAAATTGCACTGTATTGCACATACCCATTCAAAAGTAGTATGCATTCTCTTCCTCCATTTTGTATTTTTAGTTGAATAACAACAATCATTTGTTGTCAAGATCAAATGCTTTTCCATGTATTTATCATTCTATGTTCAGAAATAGATTTTCTCTGCCAACCTGCCAAAATTTAAGCTGATGCATGCATTAAAAAGCCTGTTGCTAAGGAAAAACTTGGGATAAAGTTGTAAATCTTTGACCCTTGATTTCTCAAAATAGCCATTAACACACCATCTCTCTTTGAGTGAGCATAACTTGAATGGTTTTTTGAGTAGAAGTTTGATTTTTATATCAAATGGAAGAAAACTTTACAAATATCTCAAAATCTAATTTTTGCGAGTTAAGACTCAGTTTGTAAAAATGGGTCACAAGTGTTTGTTCATCAAAGCATCCATAGTGGCTTTGTAAGAAAGAGCACTGGTGGAAGGTGAAACACAAAGCCAGGCACAGACCTGTAATGGTGAAAGGGTAGAAGTTCCATGCTTTCTCCGTCACATAGAATATCCTTGGAATGAAGGATCGTACCCAGGAGGGGAGTTTGCTGCAAAAGGAGCAGAACTCACAATGCCATCACCTTTGTCCATGTAGGTATCAATCTTTTGATGTGACTGACATGGTTTATCACAGCTCTAGAGCCCTTGTAATTTCACGATAATGATGAAGATGATGAAGATGAAGATGATGATGAAGATGATGATGATGATGATGGTGGTGATGGAGGTGATGGTGGTGGTGAAAAAAACTGGAGTGGGGCCATAATATGTGTGCTGCTGTTTCTGCTATTACCATTGCTGTTGTTGGTGTTGCTATATCAGCTATAGTCCAGAAGCAAGCCAAGAAAGATGGGGCTACATGCACTTTTTGTTTCTCTAACATCTTTATACACTGGTGTTCACGGTTTCCTGGAGACTTTACAACATGTCATACTGCATCCAAAAATGAAAGAGATGGATGCGTCAAGTTGGGGGTAGGGGTGGAGGGTGGGAGCTGTGGTTATGGTAATCTGACCAACATCCCAGCTCTCCCTTTTTCCCCCCTCCTAAAATAATAAAAAATAAAATAAAAATGAAGAAAGAAATCCACAGTAGACAACAAACTGCATGCTGTTATATCTTCCCTACCCTATGAACCCACAGGGAATCCATTTTTTTACGATTAATTTACAAAAAAGGGTGTTCAGCAAAACAGACCTTGATTTATTTTTAATCTGGCCTCTCCTTAAAAAATAAAAATGTTAAGAGATGAAATAAAGTTCAGGCCAACCTACTGATCCTACATACATGTATTTTCCCCACGTTATTGTAACCACAACTAGTTTTTTAAAATGTTTTTTTTTATATAGGGGGGTTGCACTTAAGCTGAAATGACAAATCTTTATCTGAGGCCCATAAAAAATTCAAACATAAATTTGCAGATCATTCTATTTGCAGATCCCAGGTATCAAGTGTAGTCATGATTGAAGTAACACAGAAAAATTGTTAAAGAAATTCATATGTATCTTTCCACCTTAAAGGAACATTTTACACTGTTTACAGGAATGATGGCTGCATCATGACTATGCATGGACAAGAGCATTCGGTGCCAGTATCACCAGTTGGAGGTCAATATCAAAGAGGCCGTGATCCCCCATCCTGAGTAGTTTCCGGACCTGGCCTCATAATGAATTACCTCTTCCTGTTCCTCGACATGAAAATCCTGCCAAAGGGATTGTGGTTTGATAACCTCCAAGGGATTCAGGTAGAAGAATCATTCAAATCCACGGAGGAAATTGCTCCCAGCACTGGGCTAATGACTGCATCTGATTTACTGCACTACTGTCACTAGAGGAGAATACTTGGAGAAAAACAGCACTAATACAGTAATAGCCATGTTGGTTTTATCATCATTTCATGTATTAACAAAAATTCTTGAAAATCCATTCTAATGAGTAAGTCTGCACATCTCAAAACAATGACTTGTGACTCATTTTAGTGCTAAGGTCACAAATTACAATCTGAAAATTGCAGCAGTTTCATATCACATCTCTATTTGAGAAGGTTGTGTGTGTGTGTGTGTGTGACATTTATAAGTTTCCACAGTGTTATTCCCATTGACTTAAAACTTAATATGGGGTTAGGTGTGGGCCGGGGTAAGGTCATGGTGGGGTAAAAAAAAATGGTGTTGCCATGGTAACCGGAAGTGGCCACAAACAAGATGGCTGCCGAAAATTCAAAGTGCTCCGAATTTGACCGAAATTTGGTGTGTGGGTGGGTAAAGTCAAATGATGAAGATCTGTGAACAAATTTTTTGGTTATCATGGTTACTATCATTATAGCTCTCTCTCTCTCTCTCTCTCCCCCCCCATCCCACCCTTACAGTAGTAGTACCCAGTAACCAAATTTTTTTTCTCGGTTGAATTTTGGGGGTCTAATTTCTCATCCAACAGGTTGTACTTTTAAAGTGATGTCTACCTGTAATGAGTTTGCATAAATTATACTAATTAGCTATCCAAAATGGCTGCCAATACAACACTTTTTTTGCAAGTTTTTTAAACATACCAGAAAAGAAGCTAACGATAGAAACTTGTAATTTTGCACAGAGGTGCAGTGTGAGGGTAGCATGTCCTGACCTGAAATAAAGATATATTTATAGCTACTCTGACCATTTCATTTAAAACAATTTCACGTCTTAAGTTACATAAGTTAAGGTCCTTAATTACATTTTCAAGATCCTGTAACTCTGACATAAAAGATGATAAAGTTTATACTATGAGTCATCCCTTGAAGCAGGCTATATGAACTGAACCAAATGTGCCAAGTTTCAAGGAAGTTGAACTTCAGAGCACAGAGATATGATGTCTGAAATTTAACACATAGCGGTGAAAACCTGAAAACCGAGAAAACTGCATTCGAAGTTCTCAATCCTCATCATGACAGTTGGTGATGTCTTTCTATTTCCCCCAAAAACAAAGCACAGTCATTTTCTACACTGAATTTACTACAAAGTGATATGAAAAACATATTTTGGGCCATTTTTCACAAAAATGACTTTTTAAAAACTGGGTACTACTACCCTAACTCATAAACACCTCTCTCTCTCCATTAATTAATATGTCTCTTCCTGATTATGTGTCCATCTTTCTTCTCTGTCCGTGTGCCTCTGTCTCTTGCCCACCCCACCCCATCACCACCCCCCATCCCCAATTCTGTCTGGTATTCCCTTCCTAAGAGTGCTTGTGTGTCTGTTGGTGTGTCTCTGCCTGTGTGCGTGTGTGTGTTTGTGTGTGAGTGTGTCTGTCTGTCTGTCTGTCCATCTGTCCCTCTGTCTGTCGTGGGTCACTTTGTTAGGCAGCTAGTCCATCATTCAGTCGGCCTGTCAGCCAAGACCTCTCCATTTATCTGTCTCTGTCAGTATATTTGTGATCTCTCTCTCTCTCTCTCTCTCTCTCTCTCTCTCTCTCTCTCTCTCTCTCTCTCTTCCCCTACCAATCCTTCATTCCTCTCATTCTCCACCCCTTCATCCACACCCTAATACCTCCATCTTTCCACATGAAACCACCACAGGCACCACTTCCATAGGGGCTGACAGTGGCAGAAGTTACTGACCTGGAGAGATGGATCCGCTTTTCTGTGTACTGCCCTACACCATGGACTGGGTCTTCACAGGCCTCGTTCTTCACAACCTCCACCCCCTCCCCTTGATCGCTCTGCTCATGACTGTGTTTGGCTATCATGTACAGCTGACCTATTCTATACTGGAATAGAAACAACAACACTTGCTGATGAGTTATTGAAAATGACTCCATGACATACAAATAAAGCAGGAGCTTGAAAACAAATACATGTAGAAACAGCTAGAGGAGCAGGATGAGGAAAAAAGAGGAGAAGGAATGGTGGTGGTGGTGGTGGTGGTGGTGAAGATAAGGATGGGGGGGGGGGGGGGGGGGGGGGTGGGGGGGAGATGGAAGGAGGAGGACCTTGGACCGGGAACAAGAGTTGGGGTACGACTAAAAGAAAATAAATGTAAATAAGACACAATGACTCAATATTCTGCAGAATGTACCTCACAGCATTCTCAGTCTCACACACAGCACAAAATGAACACGAGCGCGAATGCACACACACACGCGCGCGTATGCACACACAAACATGCACGCCCGTTTGCACACACACACACACACACACACACACACGCGCGCGGCGCGGCGCCTTAATTCCCCCACCCCCCCCCCCACCCCCCCCCCCCCCCCCCCCCCCCCCCCCCCCCCCCCCCCCCACCCCCCCCCCCCCCCTCCCCCCTCCTCCCTCCCCTTCTCAATCCCATTCCCAGCACTTCCCCCCCAAGTAACATTCCGTATCTGACAGTACAGAAAGTAAACGCTAGTTCCCATTTGCATACGAGAATTGCACTGTATGTATCATCCGTTGTAACTGCAAACATGCATTCAGATGATCTCAGTGCTTCAGTGTCAAAATGAAATCGGATACTGATGAGACCTAAAGAAGTACATAGAGCCTGCACCGATTTCAGCTCGGGGGGGATCGTGACGTCGTACACAAGAAAAACGCAAAATACGCATCAGCGAGCTCGTTCGGTCACAATGAGTCAATGACGATGTGAGTTTGAGAGCCCTCATGTGTAGTCCCTCTCATGCGATTGATAGGGGAGTCTCTCTCAATCGAAGCCGTCACTGCACCACAAAACTCGACCACTCGTACGCACACAGCAAACAGTGGAATAGTACGACTATACACGATTTCGCCCTTGTAGTTGTACTTGTAGTGTAACTGTAAGTGTAAGCTTCTTCATGTTCCCTTACCTCATCCACTGAGAGGGGCATACAAATTCTATATTCCTTCAAAAGCATCCTGTGTATATGGTATACTCTAGGCCCGATTATCCAGAAAGAGTCCACAAATCCTGAAATTCACGTGTTAAAGGAAGTTTCTCCTGCTGCCTCCTGATTCGCATCTCTAGCGGCTGCGAGCAGTCATCCTCACTTCTCGGAAGTGTCGTCTGCCCTCGAGATTGTATGTGAACGAACGAGACTTTCTACCAGTCAACATGGCGGACTTCACCGATACCAACCCTGATGGCAAAATTGTGAAGATGGAAGTGGACTACAGTGCCACTGTAGATGAAAAACTACCGAAATGTGAAACGCTTACGAAGGTATTTTTTTTACTGAAAGGCATGCTTCTTTTGTTTGGATCGTATGTACGCGGCAATCGACAATGCAATAGGTGTACTCCAGACTGATAGTGATAATGTCAATGACTCTCAAGTCTACCTAATGTGCGTTGTCACGGCCGCTTTGCACTGTCCTGAAAGTAACCTAATGTCTCTTGCACGACATGTGAATTAGTTTTCCCTTTGCTTAACCGAGAAGCGTTATCATAGAGATGTGCTGATACAGGGCTACAGCAAGTAGATTAAAATAATGGTTTTTCCCAGCGAAATGTTTTATTAACCTAACGAAATTGCCACCACTTACTCAATCACTCAAATAAAATACTTCATTCCTTATTATTACCTCTCTCGTACTACAAAGCACGTAACTTAAGTTGCAGAATCTTTGATTCGGCTATGATAACGGCAGGTACAAAATTGTACCACGATAATGTTGCTTTGAACTGATATGCCCCCGTGGAAAGGTGTGCATCAATGACGGTGGGGTTGGATGCTTAGTTTGGATACCCATCCTTTACAGTTGACAGTCTTGAGTAACCTTTGGTGATGGGCTGCTTTGGGTCGTACTCGTAGTTTGAACGAATTCATTCCATACACGGCACTTATGCCAGTTATGGACAAAGAAATTAAGAATGCTACACATTTTAATAAACCCAGATTCTTCCCGTCCCTAGACAATATTATACTGGCTGCAACCCTGTGTCGTAAATCTGACCATGCGTGTAATTATGTCTGTGTGTGAATGATGCTTGGTTAACATTTACAATGCACCTACCCCTCTGTATGACTGCATTAGCTTTGGTTCAACGTCTACGTCGTGCCAGGGCAAAAACAATAAGTACTTCAACAAGTTACAGGAACTTCCCTTCCCTTTGCGCTTATCTACGATATACACCAGTTCCTGCCCCCCCCCCCCCCCCCCCCCCCCCACCCCTCAGTGTTCTCCCCTCTTGATTGAGTACACGGTCAGCCCCTCAGCCTCTACTCACTCGATGAAACCATGTCTTTAGACAGGTGGAGATCTAGGCGAGCATGTTTTGGGGTTGGATGATGTGCAAGGCGCAGTGCCATGGTTCTATCCCTGGGATGGGAAGAATCTGGGTTTATTAAAGTATATAGACAATATTTTATTGGCTGCAACCCTGTGTCATAAATCTGTCCATGCGTGTAATTCTGTCTGTGTGTGAATGATACTTGGTGAACATCTACGATGCACCTACCCCTCTGTATGACTGCTATGACTGCATTATGTTTGGTTCAACATCTACGATGTGCCAGGGCAAAAACAATAAGTACTTACAGGAACTTCCCTTCCCTTTGCTCTGATCTACAAAGGATCCTACATTTTCAAACTGACTTAATTGATTCATTCATGAATAGATAGTTGATTAGATAGACCGACCTCAGTTCTGATGCAGCAACATCAAGAAGACCAAAAGCAATTGCTTTGACTGCTTCTACCCTTAGAACTCAGATACTTGATTTATACATTTTTAAAGACTAAAAGAGATTTCTACCCCAAGTTTCCATAGTGTAATGCTCAGGTTATGGCCAACTGTGGCTGTCCTGGGTGAGGACTTCTCCCTAGCTGCCTGTTCAACAGCAATGAGTAAAGCATAAGTCTTCTGGCTACACTGTTCTCATAAGATGCATCAACCCCTTTCCTGCTAGCATGTTTTGCAATAGTCTTGGCTGATGAAATGGTGTGATTCATAACACAGAGCTGGACATTAAGCATAGGACAGACAAAAAGTGTTGTTCCACAGGCAGGGACCATACCCATGACCTGGCACTGTTGTTGTAAATGGTTCAATTTCTGTTGTAGTCTTCCCTTCACCCCCCCCCCCCCCCCCCCTCCCCTCTTTGATATTAAATTTCAGTCTCTGTGTATGGTTTAGCATCCCTTACCTGCTGTCAGGAGTATGTAATTATAAAAGAAGAGGATACATTTCTAATACTTAACTAGATGCCCTGTGAGAGACTGGGCTGTCATGTCTGTAGTCAGTGTAGTGACAATAACATTACTGGGTAAAGTACATATTTAGGATGCAGCTGCATATTATTATTAGGTAGGGTACCAAAAGAAGTTGCTTTTTTCTTAAATGAATGGGGAGGTATTTGGATTGATGATATGGGAGGAAATTTTGGTTTTCATGAAACAAGAAGATGAAATGTGGCAAATTGTCTCTGCTTCCTTTGATTTCCTTCTCTCCTGAACATTAGAAAAGATCACAGGTGTGTTACTGGAGTATACATGATGTATGCTGCAATTTGTTCACATATCATGTTTGCTTGTCAATGTCTTTGGTTTTTATAACTTTTATGGACTGTCTTTGAATGATTTTCCACAAGTTTATTATGGTGCTGCTGGATCACATGTTCACCCACGATTTTGCAACAAATGTTCCTTCTTTTTTTTTTGCAGCAAGGAAAGTTGACGGAGGCCCTTGAGATCCTCCTTGCTCTGGAGAAGCAGACTCGAACGGTATGAACTTTGACCTTCCCTCTAGAGCTAAGATGCCCACTGAGGCTGTCCCTTTGTGAAAACTTTGTCACTGGTTGGTAGGGAACCGAAAATGGAAGGGCAGATGTTAAGAAAAGACGGAAACAATTCATTTATGTGCCCATGGATGAAAAGTCCATTCAAGATATTTAGAAGTTGCATAGCAAAAATGTGTTTGCCTTATTGTAGTTTGTGATGGATGGACATGGGAAATGAGTGGTGAGCTTGTGTAATAAGACCTGCAGATAAAGGAAAAAAGCCTACATATCACTTTAGTAAGTGCATGAGTTTATCATAATGAACGATTTGCTGAAGCAGTTCTTTCTTCTCTCCATTTGAATTTGGTTGTCACTAGCCACTGCACTCACAAGTGCATCTGTATGCATGCATGCATGTGTGTCATCTAACCTGCTGCCCTTTGCCCTGGCAGGCTGCAGACACCCATTCCACTGGTCGAATCCTGGTTGCCATTGTCCAGATGTGCTTTGAGGCCAAGAACTGGGATGCTCTCAATGAACAGATTGTGATCCTCACCAAGAAACGTGGACAGATCAAGCAGGTGAGTCCTCAAGTTGACCGACAGCCTCAGTTGCAGATAGAACAGTCCTTTGCTTCCTGAGCAACTAATTGTCATGAAATCAAGTAGCATTAAAAGTTTTGTCAGGCTGCTTGAGCTTGTCAAATCATCCATTTGTCATGAGGGCTAGCAGGTCTCTGGAAACTTTCAAGCGTCTAGGGCTTAACTCAGATTGTGAATCTTGCATTTTGTATATTATGATAAGTCTTGTTTCCTTTCTCATAATTAGTATGAACCAGTCATTTTATGAGTGAGTTGATGCTAACACCAGGCAATTTAAAGGTACTGCTTTCACACATCTTGTAAAAGGTTTGGGTTTATTCTTGATAATTTTTTTGTAATTTAACTGGGGAAATAATACTGACAGATCAGACTTGAAAACTAGACTCCTTTCAGTTTCCACCCTCTCTTTATGGTACTTCTTTCCAAGACTACATTGACATCTGTGCAGGAATAACATATATCCCTTCTGTTACTTCCTTCCTCAAGAGATTTAGAATTAACCACAGCTTGATGCTTTGAAAACGTGCATATCATTTTTTTAAGGACACGTCATTATATTGTTTTTACTCTAAGTTAGACTAAGTATTCCTGTGTATTCATGGAGGTTTTTTGTGGAGGCATCTTCCATCTGCTTGGTCTATGTCTTGTCATTGATGATATATATGCTGTGTAGGTGCTGTATACTTAGTGACACTACATGAGACTGTTGTATACTTAGTGACACTACATGAGACTGTGCTGGCTGCAGGCTGTGGCCAAGATGATACAGGAGGCTTGTACCTATGTGGAGAAGACGCCCAACCTGGACACCAAGCTGAAGCTGATTGACACACTTCGAACTGTCACGGCGGGAAAAGTGAGTAGCTGCAGTCTTACTTGCTGCTTGTACCTGACTTTGATGTGCAACGTGCATAAGTTTTTGCACTTCTTTCATGTCATGTGCTGGTTTGTCTCTTTCTTGATAATCGTTCCAGTGAATGTGCAATTTGCAGCCATCCACCTTTCTCTTGCCATTTGCTTCTTGCCCTGATTTGCAGCTAATTATTATGCATCTCAAAAAACTCTTTATGTTTCAATGGACCTCAAGACGTTCTCTTGTGTAGCTGAAGTTGAAATGGCCAATATGCCTGCTGTGATCATAAACTCTCTTGCTTGACTGCTCTTGCTATGGGACTGCCAAGCAAAATTAGGTCTCGGCCAAGCAGGAGTTGCTTGGAATTATTTGGCAATTTTCTTCAATATGTTGTTGATACTGTTGTTAGTGTTTGCTTTGTGTTGGATACATATTTGTTTGTTTTGGGTAGGATACATATTTCTGAGATTGGATAGATTTGTACACTTCTGAAAATTGAAAATGTTTTCCCCCCCCACTTCAGATTTATGTTGAAATTGAACGGGCCAGACTGACAAGGACACTGGCCAAAATAAGAGAGGACCAAGGAAAGATTGCTGAGGCTGCCAATGTTCTGCAGGAGTTGCAGGTGAGCTGTCTTTTTTGCTTATATGAGCCAGTCATCAAGGCGTTCTAGACAAGTTGTGTAGAAGCACAACATCTGGAATTGATGGGAGTCTTCTCAAATGTATGGTATTGGTGGTTTGTGCCAGGATTGGTTCATCCAGTCTTGATTTTTGTGAGGTACTCACTAATTGCATGCTGCCGCAATTGAATATTTTGACTATCATTGTACTGAGAAATACAGCATTGTCATCAGCAATTGCAGAGAAAATGTTTATGTTGGAATGAAGGTTAAAAACAAGAGGTAAACCGTAGGAGTGAAGTAAAGACATAGTCGTGAAAACAAGAGTGATCAGTAAAGTGAGCTCTGAATTGCTGACCTTGGCATCAGTGTATGGAGTAAATGCAGGGGATCGCTTCTTTCAAGGAGGAGAAATTATTACAATTAATCATATCAGAATTGCAGAAAGATCATATAATGTACTACAGTAAAACCTCTATTTTGCAACCTTTGAAAAACCTACCAAATCTTTTCTTCATTGAGAGAGAGTCATAAAATGGAGGTAAGGAGATTTGAATAAAATGAACATAATGTATTATATATAGGAATAATGCCAACATAAAACACAATGCAATACATGCACAATACATCTCTTTTTACTGTTAACCCATTTCCGCCGGATGCGACGTTCACGTTGCATCTACCTTTACCGATGGATGCGACGTACACGTCGCATCCTATAGTATCTCTGTAAAACAGATTGAGGCAAGTCAATCTTGTCGGCCTATCAACATCATAGGGAATTGTGGGATATCTGCAAAAGGCTGCGTGCACGATGCGAAGATTTCGTCGCGATCGGTGAAGTAGAATCAAAGTTATTGTCTTGTGACATTTCGAATTTTGGAACGTTTTGTCAAAATGGCTGACGAAGGATCTGATATGAGTGAGGGAAGTGACATTGAAGTGGAATTAGACCCAGAATCGGCCCAAGTTGGTGACGAACCTGACAGATTAGACATCGAACAAGGTGGAGGAGGCGAGTTTTCGGATGAAGAATCGGATGAAGATGTCAGTGAACCCAGAGCAGCAAGTGAGTGAAAGTACACAGGTTTCACCCAACGCTCTGAAGAAACTTTCAAGCGAACAGGGGCATGACATATTAGACTCTTTTGGTGTAATTTTGCTTGGACTGGATATTTAACCCATTGCTTACGCACCTCAACCACGTGGTTGCGATGACGCCAACACCCTTTGGCTACGCAGCTCAACTACGTGTTTGCGGTCGCCGTAATGAAATTTTCCAATTTCCGTCGCTGTTTCAAGGGAAGTAAATCGTACAGCACTTTATGCTGTAACCAATCTGTGTTCGCTGGAGTTACCTTTTCTTTAGTATAGTTCCCGTGAGAAAGCTACATTTAGTAGTATCTACGCTCACCCACCGTCGTGTTTCCGCGCTTCGACATGGCGTCGCGTTGTTGAAGGAGTTTGAGCGGTGATGAAAATGACGAAGTATTAGAAGTGTGGATGGAAGAAGGGTCTGATACTGAAGATCTAGGTGGATATTGGACTTCTGAAGAAGATCTTTATGATTCTGATGCGGAAATAGTCCCAGTCAACGAGAATGAAGCGGTGGCTGCAGCGAAGACGAAACGAATTGACTTCGGATGTCACTTCGTGACTGACACTTGCCGTCGCCGTCAGAGAGAGAGGAAGAGATAGAAACGGTGTTTACAGCAGACACAGACATCGATTCGGATGCAGAGGATGCCGAAAACCTTCTCTACTCCTCCAATGAACTGTACCACACAAAAGAGGACTATGCCGAGTAGGGCGCCTTCTTTCTCTCAGAAGGTCATTCTGAGACTTTTCTTCTATTCAGACAGAGACAGATTGCAGTGAGTAAGTGTATATTTTCTGATTTCACCTCTCTGACTTGCTAAAAAAATCATTTTCAAGCATTTTTTTATCCTGTAGTCAATCATTCATCAATATAGTTTGATGTGGAAATACTGATGTCAGAACTGTTGTGAAAAATCTATCTCTTGACTATTAGTACAATACATTAGGTGTAAAAAAAAAAGAAAATCAAAATTGCATGTACCTGGTGTTTAAAAATAATTTTCCCCAATTTTCTTACTGCATATTGTAACTATCCAGCACTTCAGCTGGAAAGTGCAAATGATTTTCTTTCTTGTGGTACCAACCACTAAACAGTTATTCAAAATTTGGATTTTGTGTGATTTTTTGAAAAAAACACTGCGTACAGAGGTAAAATTCCTAATGCTATCCCTGCGTAAGCAATGAGTTAACGATTCTGGATTGTTTCAAGATCTGTGTGGAATCCTCCACCAGAATGTGGATTACTTTGCTTGATTTCTGCATGAAAATGCCAAGGTAGGTATATGCATGAGATGTGTTTGCACAAGTTTTAAACTAAGACAACAATTTCACTGACGTCAGAATGTCATATCCTCCAGTCCAGAAAATGAAGAATAATGTTTAGAAATCTCAGAAATGTTCACAGATGATGCAAAAATGGTTAGTATTTTTGCCCATGTTAATTATTTTGTCATCTGTGAAAGTTCAATTAAGATAACAATCATATGCTATGCGAGAAAGATTTTCATGTCATGTAACAAGATTTTATTTCTCTTTTTGACTCACATGCGAAGCAAAAGTGAGTCTATGTACTCACCCTTTTCGTCCGGATGTCCGTACAAACCTTAACGTTGGATTTTTCTCGGACACTATTAAGTCTATCAACACCCAATTTGGCATGATGGTGTATGATGACAAGGCGCACAAAAACATACATAGTGACTTGACCTTGCTTCAAGGTCAAGGTCGCAGGGGCTGTCTAAAAAACATCCATTTTTCACATTTTCCCAATTTTTGACTGAAGTTTTTGAGATTGGATACCTGACCTATATATGTTTTATAGGGAAAAGTAATCCCTATCTTTTGATACCAGTTTGATTGACCTTGCTTCAAGGTCAAGGTCATAGGAGGTCATAGGAGCTCTTTAAAGTTGGATTGTATACATATTTTTTGAAGTGACCTTGACCCTGAACTATGTAAGATTACTCTTCCAAACTTCATAACATTGTAGTACACATGTTATACTTTCATACTAGGTCACCCGTGTCATCCGTCCGGGAGTCCGTCCGGGCGTCCGGGCGTCTGGGCGTCTGGGCGTCCTGTAAACCTTAAAAAACGTTAACGCTGGATTTTTCTCGGACACTATTAAGTCTATCAACACCCAATTTGGCATGATGGTGTAGGATGACAAGACCTCACAAAAAATACATAGTGACTTGACCTTGTTTCAAGGTCAAGGTCACAGGAGCTCTTTAAATTTGGATTGTATACATATTTTGAAGTAACCTTGACCCTGAACTATGGAAGATAACTCTTCCAAACTTCATAACATTGTAGTACACATGTTATACTTTCATAATGAGACACATTTGGTCACATATCATCAAGGTCAAGGTCACCGTTTGTCCGGCCGTCCGGGCGTCCTGTAATCCGTTTTTTCTAGAAGACTATTATGTCTATCAACACCCACTTTGGCATGATGTGTAGAATGACAAGGCATACAAAAACATACATAGTGACCTTGATCTTGTTACAAGGTCAAGGTCACAGGAGCTCTTTAAAGTTGGATTGTATACATATTTTGAAGTGACCTTGACCCTGAACTATGGAAGATAACTCTTCCAAACTTCATAACATTGTAGTACACATGTTATACTTTCATCATGAGACACATTTGGTCACATATCATCAAGGTCAAGGTCACTTTGACCCTTATGAAATGTGACCAAAATGGGGTAGTGCACCAGTAAAATTGACCATATCTCATGGTAGAAAGTGCCAATAAGCACCATTGTGCTTCCTATGTCTTGAATTAACAGCTTTGTGTTGCATGACCTTGGATGACCTTGACCTTGGGTGGGTCAAGGTCACATGTATTTTGGTAGGGAAAATGTGGGAGCTGTGTCACTTGTCATCTTTGAGTAGTACCAGTAAATAGCCAGGGGTGGCAGAAATGGTCATGTCCACTGTCGCTGGTGCCCTGCTCTGTCTCTTAGTGCGGCATGAGTGTGACAGAATGTGGAGTTTACTGGGCAGACTTGGTACATTATTTACAAACACTAACAATTACCTCTATCAGGTTACTGTTTTGGTGTTCAGTGACAAATGTGAGTGGTACTTTGATTGCCTTTGCAGGTGGAGACTTTTGGCTCCATGGAGAAGAGGGAAAAAGTGGACTTCATCTTGGAACAGATGAGGCTGTGCCTTGCCAAGAAAGACTACATCAGGACGCAAATCATCAGCAAGAAGATCAACACCAAGTACTTTGAGGATGCTTCTACTGCAGTGAGTTACAGTAGACTTTTTTTTTTCCTTTTTCTGATCCCTTTCTATCTGTCAGTCTTTTCTCTTTTCCACTTTTTTGACTCACATGCGAAGCAAAAGTGAGTCTATGTACTCACCCTTTTCGTCCGTCCGGGCGTCCGGGCGTCTGTAAAAAACTTTAACGTTGGATTTTTCTCAGAGACTATTAAGTGTATCAACACCCAATTTGGCATGATGGTGTAGGATGACAAGGCGTACAAAAACATACATAGTGACTTGACCTTGCTTCAAGGTCAAGGTCGCAGGGGCCGTAAATGTTATCTAAAAAACAGCCATTTTTCACATTTTCCCAATTTTCGCTGAAGTTTTTGAGATTGGATACCTGACCTATATATGGTATATAGGGCAAAGTAATCCCTATATTTTGATACCAGTTTGATTGACCTTGCAAGGTCAAGGTCACAGGAGGTCTTTAAAAGTGGATTGTATACATATTTTAAAGTGACCTTGACCCTGAACTATGGAAGATAACTGTTCCAAACTTCATAAGATTGTAGTACACATGTTATACTTTCATACTAGGTCACCAGTGTCCGCCGTCTGGGCGTCCGAGCGGCCATCCGGGCGGCTGTCCGGGTGGCCGGGCGGCCTGGTGTCCTGTCGTCTGTAAAAAACTTTAACGTTGGATTTTTTCGGAGACTATTAAGTCTATCAACACCCAATTTGGCATGATGGTGTAGGATGACAAGGCGCAGACCTGCCAAATGCTACGCTTTAGGCGTAGCATGCTACGCTTTCAACATGCTTGCTACGCTGCTACGCTTGTCTATAAAAACTACGCTTTTCCCGCGTGCTTGAACTTTTGACCGCGATGGAGAATCTCTCCCTCCCCCCCCCCCCCACTTTCACGCCGCCAGTGCAGCTTATCGCGCCGCCTTCACAGCCTAACCCCCCCCCCCCCCCCCCGCTTTCACGCCACCGGGTCAGCTTATCGCGCCAACCTCACAGCTTTATCTCTCCCCGCCCCCCACCCCCCACCCCCGCTACGCCTATTCCTTCAATGCTACTCCAAATAGCTCTGGATGCTACTCTTTGGCATGATGGTGGGTTGGCAGGTCTGAAGGCGTACAAAAGCATACACAGTGACTTGACCTTGCTTCAAGGTCAAGGTCACAGGAGCTCTTTAAAGTTGGATTGTATACATATTTTGAAGTGACCTTGACCCCGAACTATGGAAGATAACTCTTCCAAACTTCAAAACATTGTAGTACACATGTTATACTTTCATACTAGGTCATTCGTGTCGTCCGTCTGGGTGGGCATCTGGGCGTCCTGCCGTCCATAAAAAACTTTAACGTTGGAATTTTCTCGGAGACTATTAAGTCTATCAACACCCAATTTGGCATGATGGTGTAGGATGACAAGGCGTACAAAAACATACACAGTGACTTGACCTTGCTTCAAGGTCAAGGTCGCAGGGGCCGTAAATGTTAAAAATCAGCCATTTTTAACACTTTCCCAATTTTCTCTGACGTTTTTGAGATTGGATACCTGACCTATGTATGGTATATAGGGCAAAGTAATCCCTATATTTTGATACCAGTTTGATTGACCTTGCTTCAAGGTCAAGGTCACAAGAGCTCTTTAAAGTTGGATTGTATACATATTTTGAAGTGACCTTGACCCTGAACTATGGAAGATAACTGTTTCAAACTTAATAATTATGTGGGGCACATGTTATACTTTCATCATGAGACACATTTGGTCACATATCATCAAGGTCAAGGTCACTTTGACCCTTATGAAATGTGACCAAAATGGGGTAGTGAACCACTAAAAGTGACCATATCTCATGGTAGAATGCCAATAAGCACCATTGTGCTTCCTATGTCTTGAATTAACAGCTTTGTGTTGCATGACCTTGGATGACCTTGACCTTGGGTCAAGGTCACATGTATTTTGTAGGAAAAATGTGTAAAGCAGTTCTTAGTGTATGATGTCATTGCTAGGTTTAGTTGGTTGACCTTGAAGGTCACCTGAAGGTCAAGGTCGTGTAAAGGTCAAGGTCAAGCATGTGAGTCGTATGGGCTTTGCCCTTCTTGTTCTTTCTTTCTTCCACCCCCAGTGGGTTGGGGGTAAGAATAATCCCTCTGCATTTCCATAAGTAAATAATTAAAGCTGAAGAAATAGGTGTATTGAGATTTGATTTGCTCATACTCTGACCAGCTATAGTTATTTGTAATATGTTGCCTAACATAGGCTACAAATGCTGATAGGCTGTTAAACTTCATTCGTTCATTCATTTATTCCTTCATTTTTGTCATGATTGTTTGGGGTAAGAATTGACCCACCCCGTCTCCCGAAGCAATTCGTAAGAGGCAAACAACTAAACTGTTATAATGATTTTTGTGCTTAATGGTCTTACAGAGACTGATAGTCCATAAAACACCATCCATCCATCCATCCATCCATCCATCCATCCATCCATCCATCCATCCATCCATCCATCCATCCATCAATTAATCCATTCGTTGTTTTCAGGACTTGCGGCTGAAGTACTACCAGCTGATGATTGAGCTGGACGAGCATGAGGGCTCCTACCTGCCCATCTGCAAGCACTACCGTGCCATCTGTCAGACAGCCCAGATCAAGGAAAGTCCCGACAAGCTGAAGGAGGTGAGGATGAACGGAGGGAGCTTGCATGAGTCGGGCAGATGGTTGAAGTGGACCAATGGTGCCATCTCTTTTGCAAGGGTGTAAGCATTGAATGCATTAGACATATACTGCAGTCTGATAAGTGCAGCAGAATGTATTGTACCTGAAAAATCAAATAATATTTGTGTTCTTGTAGAACTGAAAAAATGTTTTCCCTGTAAGGTGAAATTATCTGCAGATTTGTTTTGTAATGCACTAGAAAGATAATTTGAAAAAACCCAGTTTGTGAGGAGGCGTGATTAACTCACTGGCAACGTAACCCGACAATGGCAGCGTATCTTCAGAATCGTAGGTTTTTCAAGCATTTTCAAAAATCTAACAAAAATAGAAAGCCATGAAATAATGACAAAAGCTATATATCAAATAAAAGATATTTATTCACTTAATTCAAACAAATCATGATAAAAATGTTTCAATGTGCATGATTTGAGTTATATCTACTGAAATAATGCATGTAATCAGCCAAAAAAGAAAAATTCAAAAATCGACAGTCAAGTTGCAAGAATTGAAAAATGCTGGAATGGTGTCTTCAAAAAAAAAATCTGAAATGCAAAAACAATGCCAATATATTTACCTATATTCTGATAGCATTTGCAATATAAAAAAGGCACCTAGAAAAGAAAAATCACTATATATGTTGATGGATTTTCCCGGAAAAGTAGTTGTGAGCAACAAGACCTTGTGCCGGGCTGAGGCGATGCACTTCGACGTTGTTGACTGACACGTCGAGTCGGTGTTTCGATTGAGCGCTAGTCATCGCTATCTTCTGTCTCACCTAGCTGATCGTCAGCAATATCTTGTTCTTCATCCGTCTCTTCAAAATCACTGTCTGATATTAGGTTCATAACAGCTTCTTCATCGTCAGATCCTTCCTCTAACTCTAGGTCAAGCACCTCCGATACGCGTTTGTCAGCCATTTTCGCAAAACGTACGGTGTACGCATAAACATTCACTGATACAAACCTCCGCCTCTAAAGAAATCATAAAGAAAGGTAACTCTCACCGCAGTAGTGGTTCCTACAGCATTCTAAACTGGAGTTGCTTCCCTTAGACCATTGGCGAGAATACAGGAATTTTCTGTTGGCAACGCCCCTATGTGGGGGTTACGTTTCTGGTAGTGACGCGTCCAACGCCCCTATGCGGGCGTTACATTGCCAGTGAGTTAACCCTGCCTGTCTTGTTGTTAGATGGCCTTCATGGAGAGATGCCATAGGTGGTCTTGAGTTGATATCTGGGGCTTGCAAGAAGTCTTGTCTCACTGGTCTTTCTGACTAGTCTGTCATGTGTCTGTCTCAGGCATTGAGGTGCGTGGTGGTCTACGTCATCCTGGCCCCCTATGACAACGAACAGTCTGACCTCATCAACCGCATTTCGGAAGACAAGACCCTGGAGGACATCCCCAAGTACAAGTGAGTTTTGTGTGGGCACACACACATTCATATATGCTTGCATGTGCTCACTTGAACACTCACTAGTGAGTGCAAGAGTGAAAGCACACTCTCTTTCTGTATGTGTGTTTCTGTCTTTCAGTGGGTCATGGGGTTGGCAGGGATGGGGTCTGTGTCTTGCTCTGTATGTTTACCTGTCTCGCAGTGTGTGCTTGTCTGTCTCTACTTCTGCTTTTTTTTTCTTCCTCAATATCTTCTTCTTATTTTGTTCTTTTCAGTGTGAAGGGTAAATTTAAAAGTCTTGCTGTCTTTGTTACTTCCCTGTCTGTATAGAAGGGAGGAGATTGTGTATAGTGCGGGGGATTTAGATGGGGTTGTACTTTGTCCATTACAGGGACCTACTCAAGTGTTTCATCACCCCTGAGCTGATTCAGTGGCGGGAGCTGTGCCACAACTTTGAGACAGAGCTCAAGTCTGGCTCTGACGGCAGCCCCCCCACCCACGTCTTCAACCCCAAGTCTGAGGCTGGCACCAAGCGGTGGCTGGACCTCAAGAACAGAGTGGTGGAGCATGTGAGTGTGATGTGTAACAGTGCCTCCAGTACAGATGGTGGAGCATGTGAGTGTGATGTGTAACAGTGCCTCCAGTACAGATGGTGGAGCATGTGACTGTGATGTGTAACAGTGCCTCCAGTACAGATGGTGGAGCATGTGACTGTGATGTGTAACAGTGTCTATAGTACAGATGGTGGAGCATGTGACTGTGATGTGTAACAGTGCCTCCAGTACAGATGGTGGAGCATGTGACTGTGATGTGTAACAGTGCCTCCAGTACAGATGGTGGAGCATGTGACTGTGATGTGTAACAGTGTCCAGTACAGATGGTGGAGCATGTGACTGTGATGTGTAACAGTGCCTCCTGTACAGATGGTGGAGCATGTGACTATGATGTGTAACAGTGCCTCCAGTACAGATGGTGGAGCATGTGACTGTGATGTGTAACAGTGTCTATAGTACAGATGGTGGAGCATGTGAGTGTGATGTGTAACAGTGTCTATAGTACAGATGGTGGAGCATGTGAGTGTGATGTGTAACAGTGCCTCCAGTACAGATGGTGGAGCATGTGACTGTGATGTGTAACAGTGCCTCCAGTACAGATGGTGGAGCATGTGAGTGTGATGTGTAACAGTGCCTCCAGTACAGATGGTGGAGCATGTGACTGTGATGTGTAACAGTGCCTCCAGTACAGATGGTGGAGCATGTGAGTGTGATGTGTAACAGTGCCTCCAGTACAGATGGTGGAGCATGTGACTGTGATGTGTAACAGTGCCTCCAGTACAGATGGTGGAGCATGTGACTGTGATGTGTAACAGTGCCTCCAGTACAGATGGTGGAGCATGTGACTGTGATGTGTAACAGTGCCTCCAGTACAGATGGTGGAGCATGTGAGTGTGATGTGTAACAGTGCCTCCAGTACAGATGGTGGAGCATGTGAGTGTGATGTGTAACAGTGCCTCCAGTACAGATGGTGGAGCATGTGACTGTGATGTGTAACAGTGCCTCCAGTACAGATGGTGGAGCATGTGAGTGTGATGTGTAACAGTGCCTCCAGTACAGATGGTGGAGCATGTGACTGTGATGTGTAACAGTGCCTCCAGTACAGATGGTGGAGCATGTGAGTGTGATGTGTAACAGTGCCTCCAGTACAGATGGTGGAGCATGTGACTGTGATGTGTAACAGTGCCTCCAGTACAGATGGTGGAGCATGTGAGTGTGATGTGTAACAGTGCCTCCAGTACAGATGGTGGAGCATGTGAGTGTGATGTGTAACAGTGCCTCCAGTACAGATGGTGGAGCATGTGACTGTGATGTGTAACAGTGTCCAGTACAGATGGTGGAGCATGTGACTGTGATGTGTAACAGTGCCTCCAGTACAGATGGTGGAGCATGTGACTGTGATGTGTAACAGTGCCTCCTGTACAGATGGTGGAGCATGTGACTGTGATGTGTAACAGTGCCTCCAGTACAGATGGTGGAGCATGTGACTGTGATGTGTAACAGTGCCTCCAGTACAGATGGTGGAGCATGTGAGTGTGATGTGTAACAGTGCCTCCTGTACAGATGGTGGAGCATGTGACTGTGATGTGTAACAATGCCTCCTGTACAGATGGTGGAGCATGTGACTATGATGTGTAACAGTGCCTCCAGTACAGATGGTGGAGCATGTGACTGTGATGTGTAACAGTGCCTCCAGTACAGATGGTGGAGCATGTGAGTGTGATGTGTAACAGTGCCTCCTGTACAGATGGTGGAGCATGTGAGTGTGATGTGTAACAATGCCTCCTGTACAGATGGTGGAGCATGTGACTATGATGTGTAACAGTGCCTCCAGTACAGATGGTGGAGCATGTGACTGTGATGTGTAACAGTGCCTCCAGTACAGATGGTGGAGCATGTGAGTGTGATGTGTAACAGTGTCTATAGTACAGATGGTGGAGCATGTGACTGTGATGTGTAACAGTGCCTCCAGTACAGATGGTGGAGCATGTGACTGTGATGTGTAACAATGCCTCCTGTACAGATGGTGGAGCATGTGAGTGTGATGTGTAACAGTGCCTCCAGTACAGATGGTGGAGCATGTGACTATGATGTGTAACAGTGCCTCCTGTACAGATGGTGGAGCATGTGACTATGATGTGTAACAGTGCCTCCAGTACAGATGGTGGAGCATGTGAGTGTGATGTGTAACAGTGCCTCCAGTACAGATGGTGGAGCATGTGACTATGATGTGTAACAGTGCCTCCTGTACAGATGGTGGAGCATGTGAGTGTGATGTGTAACAGTGCCTCCAGTACAGATGGTGGAGCATGTGACTGTGATGTGTAACAGTGCCTCCAGTACAGATGGTGGAGCATGTGACTGTGATGTGTAACAATGCCTCCAGTACAGATGGTGGAGCATGTGAGTGTGATGTGTAACAGTGCCTCCAGTACAGATGGTGGAGCATGTGAGTGTGATGTGTAACAGTGCCTCCAGTACAGATGGTGGAGCATGTGACTGTGATGTGTAACAGTGCCTCCAGTACAGATGGTGGAGCATGTGAGTGTGATGTGTAACAGTGCCTCCAGTACAGATGGTGGAGCATGTGAGTGTGATGTGTAACAGTGCCTCCAGTACAGATGGTGGAGCATGTGACTGTGATGTGTAACAGTGCCTCCAGTACAGATGGTGGAGCATGTGAGTGTGATGTGTAACAGTGCCTCCAGTACAGATGGTGGAGCATGTGAGTGTGATGTGTAACAGTGCCTCCAGTACAGATGGTGGAGCATGTGACTGTGATGTGTAACAATGCCTCCTGTACAGATGGTGGAGCATGTGACTATGATGTGTAACAGTGCCTCCAGTACAGATGGTGGAGCATGTGAGTGTGATGTGTAACAGTGCCTCCAGTACAGATGGTGGAGCATGTGAGTGTGATGTGTAACAGTGCCTCCAGTACAGATGGTGGAGCATGTGACTGTGATGTGTAACAGTGTCCAGTACAGATGGTGGAGCATGTGAGTGTGATGTGTAACAGTGTCCAGTACAGATGGTGGAGCCTGTCCAGGGATGTAGTCAGGCCAACAAAAAAGTTGTGGTTACAATATCATGGCCACGAAAAAATAAGGTCGATAGGGAGGCCTGAACTTTTTTAATATTAGAGGCCAGAGTGAACATAAGTTTTCTTTTGCTGAAACTCTTTAGTAATTCTTAAATAGTGGATTCCCCAAGTACTCCAGTATAGGGCAGGAAAGATGCGGCAGCACCATGTTCATTGTTTACTGTGAATACATTTCTTTACTTCTTTTTTTTTTGTCCATTTGGGAAAAAAGTTTTGGATTGCTGGGAGAAAAGGGTTACTGTAACCACAACTATTTTTGTTTTTGGCTTTATCTGATTGTCATGCATTTTTGTAATGTCCTGTTTCTTTCCAAGCTGCCAGTAAAACAATGAGCTCATCCTAGCATTTCCCTCCATAAGCTCGTTGTCAGAAATTTAGCAACCATGTGTGCTGTGTGTATATGAGAGTTCTGCTACAAGATCATCACATGATGAGTAAATTTAGAACAGTGAATTTCAAGGAGGACAATGGGAGAGGGAGCTCACCACTTGTTGGTGGCCAGAACAAAGGGTATGATGATATAAGATGCTATCAGTGTAAACAGATGTGTATCCCTTGTTCCAGCTACAACTCCCCATCTGATTAAATTAAAAAGAAATGTTAATCCTCACTGTGAATGCAACTGTTGCTGTCCCTGGATGGCAGTCCACCATAGAAAAAAGTCAGGGGCCTGCTTTCTGCTTCTGTGCACATATTTTTGACTCACATGCGAAGCAAAAGTGAGTCTATGTACTCACCCGTGTCGTCCGTCCGGGCACCCTGTCGTCCGTAAAAAAAACTTTAACGTTGGATTTTTCTCAGAGACTATTAAGTCTATCAACACCCAATTTGGCATGATGGTGTATGATGACAAGGCCTCAAAAAACATACATAGTGACTTGACATTGCTTCAAGGTCAAGGTCGCAGGGGCTGTAAATGTTGTCTAAAAAACAGCCATTTTTTCACATTTTCCCAATTTTCTCTCAAGTTTTTGAGATTGGATACATGACCTATAAATGGTATATAGGGCAAAGTAATCCCTATCTTTTGATACCAGTTTGATTGACCCTGCTTCAAGGTCAAGGTCACAGAAGCTCTTTAAAGTTGGATTGTATACATATTTTGAAGTGACCTTAACCCTGAACTATGGAAGATAACTGTTCCAAACTTCATAACATTGTAGTACACATGTTATGCTTTCATACTAGGTCACCTGTGTCATCCTTCCAAGCGTCCTGTCGTCTGTAAAAAAAAACTTTAACGTTGAATTTTTCTCGGAGACTATTAACTCATTGCTTACGCAGGGATAGCATTAGGAACTTTACCTGTGTACGCAGTGTTTTTGCAAGTTTTCAAAAAATCACACAAAGTCCAAATTTACAATAACTGTTTAATGGTTGGTACCATAAGAAAGATAATCATTTGCACTTTCTAGCTGAAGTGCTGGATAGTTACAATATGCAGTAAGAAAATTGGGGAAATTTGTTTTTTAACACCAGGTACATGCAATTTTGATTTTCTTTTTTTTTTACACCTAATGTATTGTAATAATAGTCAAGAGATAAATTTTGCACAACAGTTCTGAAATCAGTATTTCCACATCAAACTATATTGATGAATGATTGACTACAGGATAAAAAAATGCTTGAAAAAGATTTTTTTTAGCAAGTCAGAGAGGGGAAATCAGAAAATATACACTTACTCACTGCAATCTGTCTCTGTTTGAATAGAAGAAAAGTCTCAAATGACCTGAGAGAAAGAAGGCGCCCTACTAAGCATAGTCCTCTTTTGTGTGGTACAGTTCATTGGAGGAGTAGAGAAGGTTTTCGGCATCCTCTGCATCCGAATCAATGTCTTTGTCTGCTGTAAAAACCGTTTCTATCTCTTCCTCTCTTTCTGACGCGACGGCGATGAAGTCAATTCGTTTTCGCTTTCAGCCACGAAATCGATTCGTCTTCGCTGTCAGCCACCGCTTCATTCTCGTTGACTGGGACTATTTCCGCATCAGAATCATAAAGATCTTCTTCAGAAGTCCAATATCCACCTAGATCTTCAATATCAGACCCTTCTTCCATCCACACTTCTAATACTTCGTCATTTTCATCACCGATTGATATCCTTTCGACAAGACGCCATGTCGACAAGCGCATAAACCCGACGTAGGGTGAGCGTAGCTTCTACTACATCTAGCTTTCTCACGGGGACTATACTAAAGCAGACCTGTGCACTTGTACGATAAAATCGTAATTTTTACGATTTTTGCCTGGCATGAAACGATAAAATCGTAATTTTTACGATTTTCGCCTGGCATGAAAAATCTTCAGATTTTTCACTCTACGGACCGGCATTACTTTTTTCAGTACAATTTCGGCCAGTTTTGGCAATTGCCGCGCTCGCCTTCAGACACCACGTGCGTTCTGACTCTCTCCAAAGTACAAGCCTATCATATAACTCTACGTTTACTGACTCCAGTTCATGCAGAAGAGGTTTCTCTACAGTCTTCAGCTTGGCCAATCAAAAATCAGGGCGATTTTATGTGCGGTATAGTAAAAATTATGGGCTATCCAGAGGGTGGAAGTGGACGCTCAAGGCAACATGTCGCGATCGCGAAATCTGTTTGAGGATTTTAATCCTTCAGCTGCCGAAGATGAAGATGATGAGGAAACTTTAGATGAAGTGATCAGGCAAGCTGTAATTAGCTCAAGAATGCCGACCTCTCAAGCTGCAAGTGATCGAGACGTGGGAGAGGATGACAGTGAGGGTTGGATGCGAACAGCTGATGAGTGATGATCCGCTAATTGCGCCGTTCACGGGCGAGTCGTTTAAATCTTACGATTTTTCCAAAAATCTTATGATTTTTATCTTCTTGTCTTACGATTATTCCAATGGAGGGTGCACAGGTCTGCTAAAGAAAAGGTAACTCCAGCGAACACACACTGGACAGAGAATAAAGAGCTGTACGATTCACTTCCTTTGAAACAGACACGGAGATAGGAAAAATTCATTACGGCGACCGCAACACGTACTTGCGCTACGTAGCCAACGGGTGTTGGCGTTATCGCAACACGTCCTTGCGCTGCGTAAGCAATGGGTTAAGTCTATCCACACCCAATTTGATGACAAGGCGTCAAAAAACATACATAGTGACTTGACCTTGCTTGAAGGTCAAGGTCGAAGGGGCCATAAATGTTGTCTAAAAACATCCATTTTTTACATTTTCCCAATTTTCTCTGAAGCTTTTGAGATTGGATACCTGACCTATATATTTGTTTAAGTTTATCTTTAATTTGCATATACATACTCTTTGCGAAACCCAGAAAAGTTGTTTTAATCAACAAGATCAACAGCCTTCCAGCTGTCCAGTGCATTGATTATCCCAGTCTCCTGGGAAAGCCATGCCAAAGTGCTTTAGTGGATGGGATGAATCCTGTCACTTGCAGTCACAAGCCATAAGATATGTGCATGGGAAGTGTGAGAGATGGAACGTCTTGCAGTCACAAGCTGTAAGACATGTGCATGGGAAGTGTGTGAGACGGAACGTCTTGCAGTCACAAGCCATAAGACATGTGCATGGGAAGTGTGAGAGACGGAACGTCTTGCAGTCACAAGCTGTAAGACATGTGCATGGGAAGTGTGAGAGACAGAACGTCTTGCAGTCACAAGCTGTAAGACATGTGCATGGGAAGTGTGAGAGACGGAACGTCTTGCAGTCACAGCCGTAAGACATGTGCATGGGAAGTGTGAGAGACGGAACATCTTGCAGTCACAAGCTGTAAGACATGTGCATGAGAAGTGTGAGAGACGGAACGTCTTGCAGTCACAGCCGTAAGACATGTGCATGGGAAGTGTGTGAGTCGGAACGTCTTGCAGTCACAAGCTGTAAGACATGTGCATGGGAAGTGGGTGAGACGGAACATCTTGCAGTCACAAGCCGTAAGAAATGTGCATGGGAAGTGGGTGAGACGGAATGTCTTGCAGTCACAAGCCATAAGATATGTGCATGGGAAGTGTGAGAGACAGAATGTGGCATCCATGGAGCCTTTCTTCTGCCATGACAAAAGCGACTCCCAAGTTGTTGGTAGCCAATGACTCATGGAACAGGCATTTTTCATGTGCAGTTTTCTCCCTCTGTGTTTCTTCCAGGTTGCAGCTTCTATAACTGTATTGGACTACTGGACTTGTAAACACAAGCATGATTTGATCAACATTTTGCCCAATGCATTTCCTTCTTGCAGTGTTGATTTGTGGTGGTCGTATATGGGTGGAATTCCATGTACAAAAGTCCAACATGTTGGAGAGGGCAGAGCCACAGAGAGATGCACAAAAGGTTCTGGAAAATGTGGTGTTGTATAGTGTAGCTATCTAAAGAAGACAGATGGACCATCGCATTATGTTGGTGTCTGTAATACATATAGTGATCATGACATTCAATGTTGGTGTGATAACATTGCACTCTCCTTTGTTCCAGAACATCCGGGTGATGGCAAAATACTACACCAGGGTACGCATGGCAAGAATGGCAGCTCTTTTGGATCTGACAGAATTGGTGAGTAAACCATCACAGGAGTTAAGTCTGTACTTTCCATGGGTTACTTGTCCTTTTTTCCTGGTGAACTAGACAGCAGTAGGAAGATCTTGGCTTATGATAAATGTAGGCTACAAAAATGAGCTGTGCAGAATGAAGTTTTTGAAAAATAACACTTTATAAAGGTAGGCTTTCAGCCATTGACAGAGGGCAGATTTAACTTAGGATTTGTATTTTTATATGGAATCATGTTATGAAGATAATGTGACTGCCATCAGATACTTCCCTTCTTGGCTGCAACTCACACTTGTCAGATGTCTGGTTTTGCCACAGCAGACTACTGTGATTGCAGTGTTGCTGATGGTTTCTAGTGCTTCCCGTCAAGACTGAAGACATACACAGTTTGTAAGTAGGCCACCCAGAGTTTTGAAATGTCGCTGACTGCTCATCTGGCTTTGACAGCATTCCCCCTGTCCGGAATGATGTCTGCTGGAAGGAACTTAGTTTGCTTGATGTAGGGCTCCAGCCCTGGGCTATGATGTTTGTCTTGCAGTCACCTCATGGCTAGCAGTGGCAGTGTTCAGTGCTGCATAGATGCTGGAGGTGCCTCCTTGGGCAAGATGGTGTACCTGCTTTGGCTCTCCCAACCCTCGTGTAGAACTGGAAAGAATGCAATGCAGTGCAAAGCACCACTTTTTTTGCCTGTAATTTTTGTTACAGAAATTTCCTCTCGTACACACATATACCCTGCACACATACATGCATGCACCCCCCCACACACACACACACTCACACACACACACACACACACACACACACACACACACACACACACACACACACACACACACACACACACACACACACACACACACAAACACATGCATACACACACATACATGTACAAACCCACAAACACACACAAATGCCCTGCACTCATGCACACACACACACACACCCATAAATACACACACACACACACATACACACATGCACACAAACACACACAAACACATGCACACGCACACACAAACACACACACACCCACGCTGCACTGTGACAACCATAAGGAAAGTGGCTGCTATTGTTGCTATCTATGTTACTATCAGGAGGCTGAGGAGTTTCTGTCCAACTTGGTGGTCAACAAGACGGTGCTAGCCAAGATTGACCGAATGGATGGAGTGGTTAGCTTCAGCCAGGCACGGGACCCCAGCCAGCTGTTGAACGACTGGGCCTCGAACCTGAACACCCTCATGCAATTGGTCAACAAGACAGACCACCTGATCAACAAGGAAGAGATGGTCCACCGCATCCATTGATGTCAGCGTCTCCCCCACCCCCACCCCCAGCGTCTCCCCCACCCCCACCCCCAGCGTCTCCCCCACCCCCACCCCCAGCGTCTCCCCCACCCCCACCCCCAGCATCTCCACCACTCATGTTTCCTCGACTGCTGCATATATTCAAGGACACCTGTAAGATGTTGGATCCGCTTGTCATTGTCATGATTAAAACATTGTATGAGAACGTGCTGTGGATGCTTTTGGTTTTGCTTTCCTTTGAGAGAGCACGTTTGAGGTGAAAGGTTTTGAAAGCTTGCAGTCAGGTGATGACAGGATGCTAGGAGTGCAAACTAGACTGTATTGGATTGGATTGCATGAGAATTGGCAGCCATTAGGCTGTGGTAGATCAGTTGATCAGTTCCTACACTGGCAGAGACATCTTGTTCCATGATGAAGTATGAGGTATGCCTCTCTTTGAACAATGTTTGGTCCATAAATCTGATATTGCTTAGATGCCAGGAATTGAGAACTTTAACTACGTGATTCAGTTTTGATGACTATTCACAGCAGGTAAGACCTGCAATGATGCTGTAAATGCTAGGGGCAGCTGAATGGTTTTTGTCTTGTTTTGATTTATTGTTTTGTATGAGAGAATTTACTGAAAAGTTGTTCCCCTGGGAAGGAAAAAAGACAGATCATACCAAACTCGGAGAGATTGTCCATTCATTTGTTTGGTATTTCCAGAAGGCATTAACACTGATGTAAAACTGCCAATCCAGGCTACTTGTCCTACCATCTGCCTGCCATGGTCTGATTTTGAAATCCTTCCTGTAAAATTTCATGCTTGACGACGTTCCAGTGGGGGAAAAGGTTAGATATAACTTCTGTGTTACAGTTGTTATTGATAGTTATAAAGTTAACACTGCATTATACTGTCTTGGGTAAATCTATTCCTGTCGGGAAGTAGCTGGGAATGCTCATGAACATGTCAGGTTCCTCCTTACAGATTAATGTGTTTGTTAAGAAATGACAGAGTAAACCATGCTGGCAAGCCTCTCTCTGTTCTAAAGCTGCTTGCTGATGACACGCAATATTCTTTTATGAATTAAAGTTGTCAATGATTTATTTTCTTCTTTAAAAAAAAAAACAGTTTTGTGTGTGAAGTAGAAGAAGACAATCCTTAAATATAACAGTATCAGCCTAAGTTCAACGTGGGTTATCTGGTGAGAATTTCTAAGAAGAAGAGGCAGTTTGAAAAAGGTTTTACACCAAACTGGATGGAAGAGATTTTTAGAATTAAACCAATTCAAGAGACCAATCCCTTAACTTACAAAGTGGATAACATGAAAGTTGAACCAGTACTTGGCACCTTTTATGCACAGGAGCTGCAGAGAACTACTCAAGATGTATTTAGAATTGAAAAGGTAACAAAACTTGATTATAAAAACCAAAAAGCATTTGGTAAATGGAAAAGCTATTGTTCACAGTTTAACAGCTGGTTGCCTTTTAAAGAAATGCAAGGCTTAACCAAACAAGATCAGTGAGACAGAGGCAAAAACACCTACCTTCCAGAGATAGCAGTTGTGGATGCCTGAAGGCTCAGGCAAAGATGGTGTCCTTTGCATGGCAAGAAGTAAATTAAACTGTATGAGAATTCCCAGCTGGAGTATTAGTTGGTGCCATGGCACATCTCTTGCAATGTTGTAGTGGTTTGTCAAGGAGAAAACAAAAACTCTCCCTATCATAAAAAAGCAAAACCATACATCCCTGGGTGTACTCCTCTGGAGAGCAAGCTTTGATTTGTGCACAGGGCCCTCCAGATGGAGTATGGTTCTTCCTTCAACAACTGACAGCACATTCTCCACGCCAGAGCAGCGCGCTTGAATGGGTGCTTCCTCCAATAGTGCACTATCGAGAGTAGGGTCTGAAACCACCAAATGATCTTTGCATGGGTGTACGGTCCACTCATTGACCCAGGGGGATCGCTTGCACCAGTGTGTGGCACAGAGCAATGCCAGCACATCCTTTCCTACTCCACAATCAAGAGATACATGGCCAATACCATCTCAGGACGTAGTTCAGTTCCCGAACCAAGCAGAGATTCAATAGGAATGAAGGAAGGCCAGCCTTATATGCCATCCTGATTCTCATAACAGTATACAACTGGTTTCAGCTGGCTTTTTGTTTTAAATATTCAAAGTGAAGCATTTTGACAAACCACATACATCACTAAAAACATTTTTCCCCATTAAAATTGTGATTATAGTTAACCATAAAACCACGCTGTACTGCCTGCAGTTTATGACGGTTTTTATTAAGCTGGGGCATAATGTGCGTGGGTGACGTCACAGCTGATTTTACCACACAAATCTAGACCAGCTGTTTTAAACACGTTTTCTACATGTGGGATACTCTATCTCCCTGATATAAATTCCGTACATTCCCAATAAAGTGTCCATGCTTTAACAGAACTCTAAAACATGTAATTGTCTCGTTTTTAACGAAAATATGGTGGTCAAAAGCACATACGTTTTGCAGCAAAATATAATCAATAGTCCTAAGGTTCTTAAGCCTTGTGACTGGCGGCAGGAGCTACTGCTTTGAGGATAGGCCAACAAGGTTGTCTTGACCCAATTTGAGCGCACATGAGAGAAAGAGTGTGTTTGTC
>JAWQFJ010033130.1:92500-107714 GCA_034096865.1 Theodoxus fluviatilis
TGATTGGTGATTGGTTGATTGATTGGTGATTGGTTGATTGATTGGTGATTGGTTGATTGATTGGTGATTGGTTGATTGATTGGTGATTGGTTGATTGATTGGTGATTGGTTGATTGATTGGTGATTGGTTGATTGATTGGTGATTGGTTGATTGATTGGTGATTGGTTGATTGATTGGTGATTGGTTGATTGATTGGTGATTGGTTGATTGATTGGTGATTGGTTGATTGATTGGTGATTGGTTGATTGATTGGTGATTGGTTGATTGATTGGTGATTGGTTGATTGATTGGTGATTGATTGATTGATTGGTGATTGGTTGATTGATTGGTGATTGGTTGATTGATTGGTGATTGGTTGATTGATTGGTGATTGGTTGATTGATTGGTGATTGGTTGATTGATTGGTGATTGGTTGATTGATTGGTGATTGGTTGATTGATTGGTGATTGGTTGATTGATAGGTGATTGGTTGATTGATTGGTGATTGGTTGATTGATTGGTGATTGGTTGATTGATTGGTGATTGGTTGGTTGATTGGTGATTGGTTGGTTGATTGGTTGGTTGATTGGTGATTGGTTGGTTGATTGGTGATTGGTTGGTTGATTGGTGATTGGTTGGTTGATTGGTGATTGGTTGGTTGATTGGTGATTGGTTGGTTGATTGGTGATTGGTTGGTTGATTGGTGATTGGTTGGTTGATTGGTGATTGGTTGGTTTATTGGTGATTGGTTGGTTGATTGGTGATTGGTTGGTTGATTGGTGATTGGTTGGTTGATTGGTGATTGGTTGGTTGATTGGTGATTGGTTGGTTGATTGGTGATTGGTTGGTTGATTGGTGATTGGTTGGTTGGTTGGTGATTGGTTGGTTGGTTGGTGATTGGTTGGTTGGTTGGTGATTGGTTGGTTGGTTGGTGATTGGTTGGTTGGTTGGTGATTGGTTGGTTGGTTGGTGATTGGTTGGTTGGTTGGTGATTGGTTGGTTGGTTGGTGATTGGTTGGTTGGTTGGTGATTGGTTGGTTGGTTGGTGATTGGTTGGTTGGTTGGTGATTGGTTGGTTGGTTGGTGATTGGTTGGTTGGTTGGTGATTGGTTGGTTGGTTGGTGATTGGTTGGTTGGTTGGTGATTGGTTGGTTGGTTGGTGATTGGTTGGTTGGTTGGTGATTGGTTGGTTGGTTGGTGATTGGTTGGTTGGTTGGTGATTGGTTGGTTGGTTGGTGATTGGTTGGTTGGTTGGTGATTGGTTGGTTGGTTGGTGATTGGTTGGTTGGTTGGTGATTGGTTGGTTGGTTGGTGATTGGTTGGTTGGTGATTGGTTGGTTGGTGATTGGTTGGTTGGTGATTGGTTGGTTGGTGATTGGTTGGTTGGTGATTGGTATGTTGGTGATTGGTTGGTTGGTGATTGGTTGGTTGGTGATTGGTTGGTGATTGATTGGTGATTGGTGATTGGTTGGTTGGTGATTGGTTGGTGATTGGTTGGTGATTGGTTGGTGATTGGTTAGTTGGTGATTGGTTGGTGATTGATTGGTGATTGATTGGTTGGTGATTGGTTGGTGATTGATTGGTTGGTGATTGGTTGGTGATTGATTGGTTGGTGATTGGTTGGTGATTGATTGGTTGGTGATTGGTTGGTGATTGATTGGTTGGTGATTGGTTGGTGATTGATTGGTTGGTGATTGGTTGGTGATTGATTGGTTGGTGATTGGTTGGTGATTGATTGGTTGGTGATTGGTTGGTGATTGATTGGTTGGTGATTGGTTGGTGATTGATTGGTTGGTGATTGGTTGGTGATTGATTGGTTGGTGATTGGTTGGTGATTGATTGGTTGGTGATTGGTTGGTGATTGATTGGTTGGTGATTGGTTGGTGATTGATTGGTTGGTGATTGGTTGGTGATTGATTGGTTGGTGATTGGTTGGTGATTGATTGGTTGGTGATTGGTTGGTGATTGATTGGTTGGTGATTGGTTGGTGATTGATTGGTTGGTGATTGGTTGGTTGGTGATTGGTTGGTGATTGGTTGGTTGGTGATTTGTTGGTGATTGGTTGGTTGGTGATTGGTTGGTTGGTGATTGGTTGGTGATTGGTTGGTTGGTGATTGGTTGGTGATTGGTTGGTTGGTGATTGATTGGTGATTGGTTGGTGATTGGTTGGTGATTGGTTGGTGATTGGTTGGTGATTGGTTGGTGATTGGTTGGTTGGTGATTGGTTGGTGATTGGTTGGTGATTGGTTGGTGATTGGTTGGTGATTGGTTGGTGATTGGTTGGTGATTGGTTGGTGATTGGTTGGTGATTGGTTGGTGATTGGTTGGTGATTGGTTGGTGATTGGTTGGTGATTGGTTGGTGATTGGTTGGTGATTGGTTGGTGATTGGTTGGTGATTGGTTGGTGATTGGTTGGTGATTGGTTGGTGATTGGTTGGTGATTGGTTGGTGATTGGTTGGTGATTGGTTGGTGATTGGTTGGTGATTGGTTGGTGATTGGTTGGTGATTGGTTGGTGATTGGTTGGTGATTGGTTGGTGATTGGTTGGTGATTGGTTGGTGATTGGTTGGTGATTGGTTGGTGATTGGTTGGTGATTGGTTGGTGATTGGTTGGTGATTGGTTGGTGATTGGTTGGTGATTGGTTGGTGATTGGTTGGTGATTGGTTGGTGATTGGTGGTGATTGGTGGTGATGGGTGATGGGTGATGGGTGATTGGTGATGAGGATGGATGATGAGGATGGATGATGAGGATGGATGATGAGGATGGATGATGATGATGATGGATGATGATGATGATGGATGATGATGATGATGGATGATGATGATGATGGATGATGATGATGATGGATGATGATGATGATGGATGATGATGATGATGGATGATGATGATGGATGATGATGATGATGGATGATGATGATGATGATGGATGATGATGATGATGATGGATGATGATGATGGATGATGGATGATGATGATGGATGATGATGATGGATGATGGATGATGGATGATGGATGATGATGATGGATGATGGATGATGGATGATGGATGATGGATGATGGATTGAGGATGATGGATTGAGGATGATGGATTGAGGATGATGGATTGAGGATGATGGATTGAGGATGATGGATTGAGGATGATGGATTGAGGATGATGGATTGAGGATGATGGATTGAGGATTGATGGATTGAGGATTGATGGATTGAGGATAGATGGATTGAGGATTGATGGATTGAGGATTGATGGATTGAGGATTGATGGATTGAGGATTGATGGATTGAGGATTGATGGATTGAGGATTGATGGATTGAGGATTGATGGATTGAGGATTGATGGATTGAGGATTGATGGATTGAGGATTGATGGATTGAGGATTGATGGATTGAGGATTGATGGATTGAGGATTGATGGATTGAGGATTGATGGATTGAGGATTGATGGATTGAGGATTGATGGATTGAGGATTGATGGATTGAGGATTGATGGATTGAGGATTGATGGATTGAGGATTGATGGATTGAGGATTGATGGATTGAGGATTGATGGATTGAGGATTGATGGATTGAGGATTGATGGATTGAGGATTGATGGATTGAGGATTGATGGATTGAGGATTGATGGATTGAGGATTGATGGATTGAGGATTGATGGATTGAGGATTGATGGATTGAGGATTGATGGATTGAGGATTGATGGATTGAGGATTGATGGATTGAGGATTGATGGATTGAGGATTGATGGATTGAGGATTGATGGATTGAGGATTGATGGATTGAGGATTGATGGAGTGAGGATTGATGGATTGAGGATTGATGGATTGAGGATTGATGGATTGAGGATTGATGGATTGAGGATTGATGGATTGAGGATTGATGGATTGAGGATTGATGGATTGAGGATTGATGGATTGAGGATTGATGGATTGAGGATTGATGGATTGAGGATTGATGGATTGAGGATTGATGGATTGAGGATTGATGATTGAGGATTGATGATTGAGGATTGATGATTGAGGATTGATGATTGAGGATTGAGGATTGAGGATTGAGGATTGATGATTGATGATTGAGGATTGAGGATTGAGGATTGAGGATTGAGGATTGATGATTGAGGATTGATGATTGAGGATTGAGGATTGAGGATTGAGGATTGAGGATTGATGATTGAGGATTGATGATTGAGGATTGATGATTGAGGATTGATGATTGAGGATTGATGATTGAGGATTGATGATTGAGGATTGATGATTGAGGATTGATGATTGAGGATTGATGATTGAGGATTGATGATTGAGGATTGAGGATTGATGATTGAGGATTGATGATTGAGGATTGATGATTGAGGATTGATGATTGAGGATTGATGATTGAGGATTGATGATTGAGGATTGATGATTGAGGATTGATGATTGAGGATTGATGATTGAGGATTGATGATTGAGGATTGATGATTGAGGATTGATGATTGAGGATTGATGATTGAGGATTGATGATTGAGGATTGATGATTGAGGATTGATGATTGAGGATTGATGATTGAGGATTGATGATTGAGGATTGATGATTGAGGATTGATGATTGAGGATTGATGATTGAGGATTGATGATTGAGGATTGATGATTGAGGATTGATGATTGAGGATTGATGATTGAGGATTGATGATTGAGGATTGATGATTGAGGATTGATGATTGAGGATTGATGATTGAGGATTGAGGATTGAGGATTGAGGATTGAGGATTGAGGATTGAGGATTGAGGATTGATGATTGAGGATTGATGATTGAGGATTGAGGATTGAGGATTGAGGATTGAGGATTGAGGATTGAGGATTGAGGATTGAGGATTGATGATTGAGGATTGAGGATTGAGGATTGATGATTGAGGATTGATGATTGATGATTGATGATTGAGGATTGAGGATTGAGGATTGAGGATTGATGATTGAGGATTGATGATTGAGGATTGATGATTGAGGATTGATGATTGAGGATTCATGATTGAGGATTGATGATTGATGATTGATGATTGATGATTGAGGATTGATGATTGATGATTGATGATTGATGATTGATGCTGCTGCTGCTGCTGCTGCTGCTGCTGCTGCTGCTGCTGATGATGATGATGATGATGAAGACGACGACGATGACGATGGCAATGCCGATGACGATGACAACGGTGACGGTGATGATGACGAGGACTAGAACGAGGATGAGGACAAAGACGACGATAACGACAATGATGACAACGACGACGACGATGATGACAACGACGACGACGATGATGATGATGATGATGATGATGATGATGATGATGATGATGATGATGATGATGATGATGATGATGATGATGATGATGATGATGATGATGATGATGATGATGATGCGGCTGGTGGTGGTGATATAAACAGTGTAGAGCACTTCCATTATTCTTTTTCCCTATTTGTCACCTATCATTACCGCTCTAAACTAGACAGTTTCTTAAGGGCAAAGAACAAGAAATAAAGGAGAGGATGATAGCATCCGGCTGTCTCAACGCCCTTTCTACAAATCTACCAACAACTACACGAGAGGTTGACTATAGGACTTATTGATGAGCAGGAAATATAGAAACGTATGCAAGCTAGCCTGTCGGTGTTGCAAGCGACTGTGGCAAGCGTCAATAGCTCACCACATTGCATGCAACGTGTGGAATATCACGCGCAAAGGCGTTTAGAGATGGAACGCTTCAGAAAAGTTAAATCTCACCCTGGTTTCTGCACAGTGAGACCCATTCCCGATGTCACGACAAACACCATCCAAGCAGCAGTGGGGACTGAAGTGATCTTGGAGTGCAAGGTCAAGACCGAACCTCCGCCTGACGCCACCGGCTACAGGTGGGAGTTCTATGGCTTGGAAATACCTGGGCAAAGGGAGCGCTACCTTCTAGTGGACATCCACAACGAGACCAAATACGGCGACTATGTTTGCACCGCGAAAAACATTCATGGCGAATCTGATCCCATGACCTTCCGCATCGTGAAGGATTCAGGTGAGTTGATCATTCTTTCATGCATTCATCCACTCATTCATTCCTTTTTGACTCACATGCGAAACAAAAGTGAGTCTATGTACTCACTCTTTTCGTCCCTCCGGGAGTCCGAGCGTCGGGCGTCTGGGCATCCGGGCGTCCGGGCGTCCGGGCGTCTGTAAAAAACTTTAACGTTAGATTTTTCTCGGAGACTATTAAGTCTATCAGCACCCACTTTGGCATAATGGTGTAGGAGGAGGATGCGTAAAAAACATATATAGTGATTTGACCTTGCTTCAAGGTCAAGGTCGCAGGGGCCGTAAAAAGTGTCTGAAAGCAGCCATTTTTCACATTTTCCCAATTTTCTCTACAGTTTTCGAGTTTGGGTACCTGACCTATATATGGTATATAGGGCAAAGTAATCCCGATTGACCTTGCTTCAAGGCCAAGGTCACAGGAGCTCTTTAAAGTTGGATTGTATACATATTTTGAGGTGACCTTGACCCTGAACTATGGAAGATAACTCTTTCAAACTTCATAAGATTGTAGTAAACATTTTATAAATGTGAGTCAAAAATTGGGAAATATTGAACAAGAAGGCCAAAGTCCATACGACTCACGTACTTGACATAGTAAAAAAATTAAAGTGAGTCTATGTACTCTCCCGTTTCGTCCGTCCGGGCGTCCGGGCGTCCGGGCGTCAGGGCGTCCGAAACCTTTAACGTTGGACTTTTCTCAGAGACTATTAAGTCTATCAATACCAAATGCGGCATGATGGTGTATAATGATAAGGCCTCAAAAAACATACACAGTGACTTGACCTTGCTTCAAGGTCAAGGTCGCAGGGGCCGAAAATGTTGTCTAAAAAAGACATTTTTTACAATTTCTCAATTTTCTCTGAAGTATTTGAGATTGGATACCTAACCTATACATGGTATATAGGGAAATGTAGGCCCTATCTAGTGATAAAAATTTGGTTGACCTTGCTTCAAGGTCAAGGTCTCAGGAGCTCTTCAATGTTGGATTGTATACATATTTTGAAGTGACCTTGACCCTGAACTATATAAGATAACTGTTTAAAACTTAATGCATATGTGGGGCACATGTTATACTTTTATCATGATACACTTTTGGTCACATATCATCAAAGCCAAGGTCACTTTGACCCTTATGAAATGTGACCAAAATGGCGTAGTGAACTGCTAAAAGTGACCATATCTCATGGTAAAAAGTGCCATTGTTCTTTCTATGTCTTGAATTAACAGCTTTGTGTTGCATGATCTTGGATGACCTTGACTCGGGGTCAAGGTCACATGTAATTTGGTAGGAAAATGTGTAAAGCATTTCTTAGTGTATGATGTCATTGCTAGGTTTAGTTGTTTGACCTTGACCTTAAAAGTCACCTGAAGGTCAAGGTCATGTAAATGTCAGCATCATATAAAGGTCAAGGTCAAGCATGTGAGTCGTATGGGCTTTTTCCTTCTTGTTGACTGAAGTTTTTGAGATTGGATAACTGACCTATATACGGTTTATCCCTCGAGGTTTACTGGAGGTCCTACAGACTTTATCTCTCTGTGTGTGTGTCTGTCCCGACTCAACGGCTGATTTATCAAAAACTACTACACGGATGTCCTTGACATTTTGCACTCTAACTGGAAGTTAGGTCCGATTGAATGTGTCAAATGTTCAGAAATGAGGCTTGAAGAAAAAGTGTTTTTTTAAGGTCGTACACTCGACATCGCCTCCCCAAATACTCCATTCATGGAATGGCAAAATTGGGAAATGTGTGACGTCATCAACAACGTGACGTCATTTGCGAGTAGAGTTTTGAGGATAATGAACTTCGAGAACATTGGTGAAAGGATAAAGAAGGATTTCTTACGATCCAAGTAGTCAATTGATGGAATGGCGACCCACTCCAAAGCCAAGCCCCTTTTCTCGCTGTATCTCGCGTGGTTACAGTTGCAAGCGCCAAAATGGCTTCCGAATGAATGCAGACTAACTGGTTGCATTGTATTCCAAACAGCATTTGTGTCTCATTTTTGCCAGACAGTGAGAAGATTTCTCAGACTGTTATAGACAGGGGTATGAATAAATACTACTCATCGCCCTCCAGGTTTGCAGGGCTAAATCTTTTTGTTCTTAGTTTCCAACGACCTGCTCAGTCCACATAAGGTCAGTTTATGATTGCTTGTATTATAAAGCAGAGAACATCTTTTCAATGTTGCACTAGTCTTGTCGTGTTGGTGTGTAAGTTAGTGATTTTGAGTGCACACTGTTAGTTCATTTTGATTTGTCTCCGCCATATGCTTTGCGCTGTTTCCCGCTCTTTGAGTTTAATGTACTTGGGTGGCGTATTCAGTAGTGGATAGCACTTTCGGTAATTTTCACGCTACCAGCGGAGATTGTGTCAAATAAATGCAAACTGCTTATTATTTTCAAATTATTTTTAAATATGGAAATACGTTGAAAGCAAGTATTTATTTCCCCTTTTTGTTTGCTGTATTTTCAGTTTTTCACCACTACAGCACTATGACATGTATGCAAGATGACGAAAGCGTCCATGCCGTTCTGCAAATAAATTACTTGACCCAGATTATTGGTGCGACGAGCTTGTATGATGTGCTCGGTGACACTCTCTGTATTCTCATCCCGTATATATGTTGAGAACAAAGGTAGAACACATACTGTAAACACGGCAATAGTCTGGCATAGTTGTGCGGTGAAAGAGAGAAAACAAGTGTCGTGGAATCGAAATTCATGACACTGTAATTTTTGTAAATATTCACAAATTCACATTGATACAAGTGACTTGAAATAAATCTTTCGCATACTGCACAGTTCGCATAGTAGCCTTAATAAAGTAAAGAGAAAAAACCACCACCACACAGAGAGAGAAAAAAGGACATACAACTGAATGATGCAGCCGTCATAAGAAACGGTGACAGATATGAGATCTGGAGTGGAAGACGGAGGTAGTTGGGGAAAAAATAGAGGGGGGGTGGCTAGTGTGAGGGAGGGCGAAATGCGTTTTTCCCGTTTTGTGTGAGTGAGTGTGTGTGTGTGTGTGTGTGTGTGTGTGTGTGTGTGTGTGTGTGTGTGTGTGTGCGCGCGCGTGCAAGCTGAGGGGGTCGGGGGTGGCGATGGGTAGGGTGGGGAATGGGGTGGGGGAAGCAGATGCAAAAGCAGAAGACTTCCATCTGTTCAAGTCTTGATGTCAAGCTTTGGATATACTCCTGTGATCCTGTACGCAAAGCCGTGTGTGACTTACTTCAAAAGCTACGCTGGCACTACAGACATCCTGTTATCCCTCCAGGTTTACTGAAGGTCCTACAGACTTTATATTGTTTTTTTAATGCCAAAACCTGGAGGTTCAGCGCCAGCGGTTTTTATAGGGCAAAGTAAGCCCTATCTTTTGATACCAGTTTGATTGACCTTGCTTCAAGGTCAAGGTCACAGGAGCTCTTTAAAGTTGGAATGTATACATATTTTTGAAGTGACCTCGACCCTGAACTATGTAAGATTAATCTTCCAAACTTCATAACATTGTAGCACACATGTTATTCTTTCATACAAGGTCATCCCTGTGGTCTGTTCGGGCGTCTGGGTGTCCGTTCAGGCGTATTGGCGTCCAGGCTTCTGGGCGTCCTGTAATACTTAAAAAACTTTAACATTGGATTTTTCTCGGAGACTGTTACGTCTATCAACACCCAATTTGGCGTGATGGAGTAAGATGACAAGGCCTCACAAAACATACATATGACCTTGCTTCAAGGTCAAGGTCACAGAAGCTCTTTAAATTTGGAATGTATACATATTTTGAAGTGACCTTGACCCTGAACTATGGAAGATAACTCTTCCAAACTTCACAACATTGTAGTACACATGTAATACTTTCATCATGAGACACTCTTGGTTACATATCATCAAGGTCAAGGTCACCGTTTTTCCGGGCGTCCGGGCGTCCTGTCATCCGTAAAAAACTTTAACGTTGGATTTTTCTCGGAGACTATTAGGTCCATCAACACCCACTTTGACATAATGGTGTAGGATGACGATACCTCATAAGACATAGACAGTGACTTGACCTCGCTTCAAGGTCAAGGTCACAGGAGCTCTTTAAAAGTTGATTGTATACATATTTTGAAGTGACCTTGACCATGAACTATGAAAGATAACTCTTCCAAACTTCACAACATTGTAGTACACATGTTATACTTTTATCGTGAGACACATTTGGTCACATGTTATCAAGGGCAAAGTCACCTTGACACTTATAAAATGCGACAAAACTTTGACCCTTATAAAATGTGACCAAAGTGGGGTAGTGAGCTACTAAAAGTGACCATATCTCATGGTAGGAGTGCCAATAAGCACCATTGTGCTTCCTATGTCTTGAATTAACAGCTTTGTGTTGCATAACCTTGGATGATCTTGACCATGGGTCAAGGTCACATGTATTTTGGTAGGAAAAATGTGTAAAGCATTTCTTAGTGTATGATGTCATTGCTAGGTTTAGTTGTTTGACCTTGACCTTGACTGTCAATAAAAGGACAAGGTCATGTAAAGGTCAAGGTCGAGCATGTGAGTCGTATGGGCTTTGCCCTTCTTGTACCACTCGTTCGGGGGAGGGTGAAAGTGCAAATGCAGGTCATGACAGGCTTGTGTGATAGCCGATCTGCTCCCTGACATACACCCCTACAGTGGTTCTAAGACTGTTTCACACAAAACTTATAACTTACTCTTGCTGAGGCAATAAACAAGCGTTTATTTGATAAAATAAAATAGTTGTGTTGAAATGGAAGCCAAGTTTGACATCTGAATGATTTCTCTAAAACGTGGAGAAAAAAGAGTATCAGCACAAACTATTTTGGAGCAATGCTGTCATGCGAAGGGTCAATCAAGTCTATTACTCATTCATTGCGAACTGTGCCAGAGTCACGTGTCTTGGGATCACAGAATGCACTATAACAAGACCGGAAACGCCTTTCCAATTCTTTGACTTGCGTATCTTGGTTCTGGGAAAGCGCTTAAGGTGAACAATCTGCTTATTGCAAGAGATGATAATTCATGCATGTACATTAAATAAGATCTGTGAATTGCATGACTCAACTTTAAACATACCGCCATGGCATTGTCTTTTTCCTTAAATCATGAGGTATATGTACCTTCCTTTAGAAATAATGGTTATTGTCAACGAAATGATCTTAAGTGCATTACACTATCAAAATGATTACAACAATGAGTGTGACAATGATGATGATGATGATGACGACGGTGACGGTGACGGTGACGGTGATGAGGACGAGGACTAGGACGAGGACGAGGACGAGGACGAGGACAAAGACGACGATAACGATAACGACGACGACGACGACGACGACAACGATGACGATGATGATGACGATGATGATGATGATGATGATGATGATGATGATGATGATGATGATGATGATGATGATGATGATGATGATGATGATGATGATGATGATGATGATGACGATGACAATGCGGCTGGTAGTGGTGATATGAACAGTGTAGAACACTTCCACTATTCTTTTTCCTACTTGGCAACTATCATTACCGCTCTATAAGACGCAGTTTTATAAGGGAAAAGAACAAGAAGGAAAGGAGAAGATGATAGCATCCGGCTGTCTCAACGCCCTTTCTTCAGATCTGCCAACAAGGACACGAGAAGTTGACTATAGGATTTATTGATGATTAGGAAATATGAAAACGTATAGAAGCTAGCCTGTTGCTGTTGCAAGCGACTGTGGCAAGCGTCAGTTGCTCGCCACATCACATGCGACGCGTGGAGTTTCACGCACAAAGGCGTTCAGAGATGGAACGCTTCAGAGAAGTCAAATCTCACCCTCGTTTCTGCTCAGGGAGACCCGATTCTGACGTCAAGACAAACACCACCTTCCACATCGATCAGAATCCAGGTGAGTTGTCAGTGGCTGATGCGTTTCTTCATTCATTGATAAAAACATGTCCTTGTCCTTTCATTAGCTTGGTCTTACGCTCGTTTTTTCCTTCATCCATCAGCCCATCTAACGTCCATGCATCCATCCATGCATCCATCCATGCATCCATCCATGCATTCATTCATGCATCCATCAATGCATCCATCCATGCATCCATCCATGCATCCATCCATGCATCCATCAATGCATCCATCCATGCATCCATCAATGCATCCATCCATGCATCCATCCATGCATCCATCCATGCATCCATCCATGCATCCATCCATGCATCCATCCATGCATCCATCCATCCATTCATTCATGCATCCATTAATCCATTTATGATTTCATTTTTTCATTGTTTCATTCTTTCTTTCTTTCTTTTGTTTAGTACACATTGATTCATTTTCTTACTATTTCATTTCGTTTACCGGCTGACGTCTTCAAGTTTCACTCACACATACACACACACACACACACTACACACACACCTACACTCACACACACTCACACACACACACACACACACACACACACACACACACACACACACACACACACACACACACACACACACACACACACACACACACACTTTCTCACTTGCTTACTTTTTTAAAATAGTGATCTATTCATTTGTATATCCGTTAATCAATCCATCCTTTCAATCATCCAATATACACCCACCTAGCCAGCCAACCACGCACTCGCTCATCCATATACTCACTGATTCGGTAATTAGTTCTTCAGCAATAGAATTCCACAAGTTCAAATCTTAACCTTATGAAATTTAGAAGAGAGTGAGAGTTTTACACTGTTCAGTTCAGTTCAGTTCAGTTCAGTCACTTAACCCTGAGATGGGTTGTTGAGGTACCACTGATGACTTTCAGACAATCTTCCTCCATCGATCTCTATCCAATGTGGCTCGGTGTGAGTCAGCAAAGGTTAAGCTTGTCCACTCTTTGATGTTGTCTTCCCACCTCTTTCTCTGCCTGTCTCTCCTTCTCCCACATGGGACGGTACCTTGCAGGATGGTCTTGGCCAGCCCACTGCCTCTTGACACGTGACTGTACCACTTCAGCTTTCTGCTTTTCGCGATTAAGAGCAGGCCTTCGTACTGTCCAATTGCTCTCCTGATCCTGTGGCTGATTTTCTCATTTGTGACATGGTCTTTATTTGAGATGTTGAGAATCTTGCGGTAGCATCTCATTTTCAAGGCTTGTATCAGTCTCTGTAGTTCAAATGTGAGTGTACAGGACTCGCATGCATTCAAGAATACGTAGATGGCCAGCGTGCGCATGAGCCTGATCTTCGACGCGATAGTGATATTTCTGTCACGCCATATTTTCTTCATCTTTGCTAATGCTGTTGTTGTTTGTGATATCCTGGACTGTATCTCTGGTTTGGACCCTTCACCAGTCACAATAGATCCCAGGTATTTGAAGTTGTTCACAGCTTTCAGTTTTTGGCCCTTCACTTTGATTTTCATTTTGAAGCCCCGAGGATTTTTCGTCATCACCTTGGTCTTCGCGGCGCTGATCTCCATGCCATATGCCTGTGAGGTCTTGTCCAGGTGCTCGACAAGACTAGTCAGCTCCTCTTCACGTCCTGATAATCCATCAATGTCATCAGCAAAACGTAAGTTGGTGATCTTTCTGCCAAAGATGCTGATTGAGCCTTCAGGGTCTGATAGGGCATCAGTCATTATCCTTTCGAGTAAGAGGTTAAAGAGTATGGGGGAGAGTAGACAGCCCTGTCTGACTCCGACCGTTGTCCTGATCCATTCGCCTGTGGTACCATTGAACAGGACTGCGCTGGTCGCTCTGTCATAAAGAAGTTCAACGACTTTGATATCTTGGAGCTGATTTTGTAGCTTCTCATTGTGGCCCACAGCGCAGCATGCCAGAATCTGTCAAATGCTTTCTTAAAGTCTATAAAAACATGGTACAGATCTTGTTGGTGTTGTAGATGTTTCTCACACAGGACTCTCAGATTGAAGATCGGTTCGGTGGTGTTCCTACCTGATCTGAAACCTGCCTGCTCTTCAGCAATGAATTTTTGACTCACATGCGAAGCAAAAGTGAGTCTATGTACTCATCCGTGTCGTCCGTGAAAAACTTTAACGTTGGATGTTTCTCGGAGACTATTAGGTCTATCAACACCCAATTTGGCATAATGGTGTATGATGACAAGGCGTCAAATAACGTACATAGTGATTTGACTTTGCTTCAAGGTCAAGGTCGCAATGGCCGTAAATGTTGTCTAAAAAAGAGCCATTTTTCGCATTTTCCCAATTTTCTCTAAAGTTTTTTTAGATTGCATACCTCACCAATATATGGTATATAGGGCAAAGTAATCCCTATCTGTTGATCCCAGTTTGATTGACCTTGCTTCAAGGTCAAGGTCACAGGAGGTCTTTAAAGTTGGATTGTATACATATTTTGAAGTGAGCTTGAGCCTGAACTATGGAAAAAAACTCTTCCAAACTTCATAACATTGAGGTACACATGTTATTCTTTCATTGTGAGACACATTTGGTCACATATCATCAATGGCGTAGTGATTCACTCCTCCTTGGCACTCTTCATGGCCTTCTTGACCCTGCTGTTGGCCTCTCTGTACTTACTTGCTCCATCTACTGTGCCCTTATTTTTCTTCAGTTCCCTTCTCTCATCGCACATGTTCACAATTTTGCGATGACTCATGGTTTCTTTGTTGGGTGGTGTTTTCCTAAAACCTGCCCGGCTGTCTCTATCACTGCCTCATTGAAGATGCTGGGCACTGTGTCACAGGCCCTCTTCGTCACCCAGAACTAAAAGCAGTGCAAAGTTCCCTCCAATCATCGCTTTGGAGCACTTATCAACCTCAAGGTCTTTCAACCTTTTAAGATAAAATCTAAGCCTGACACCTTTCTGCTTGCTGATTTTTTTACTCACATGCAAAGCAAAAGTGATTCTATGTACTCACCCGTATCGTCCGTCCGGGCATCCGGGTGTTCGGGCATCTTGGCGTCCGAGAAAAACTTTAACGTTGGAATTTTCTCAGATACTATTAAGTCTATCAATACCAAATGAGGCATAATGGTGTATGATGACAAGGCCTAAAACATACATATTGACTGGACCTTGCTTCAAGGTCATGGTCGCAGGAGCCATAAATGTTGTATAAAAAACAGCCATTTTTCACATTTTCTCTATTTTCTCTGAAGTTTTTAAGATTGGATACCTCACCTATATATGGTATATAGGAAAAAGTAA
>JAWQFJ010033136.1:0-17865 GCA_034096865.1 Theodoxus fluviatilis
CAGAAAAGAAGCGTTTTCCATCCATACTGACCAGTAGACAACCAGCGATACTATGACCTTTTGACCTCGAAAAAAGAATTGCAAAATTCATACCCCACATGACTGCCTGCACCGGCCAACCTGATTGCTTTAGACAACTCTAGGAAGCGTGCCAGCAAAGGGCGGTAACTCCCAATGCCACGTAACTGCAATATACTATAAAGCAGCGTGCAGACAGTCATTCTTCCTCTTTGCACCTTCGAAACTGCTGTCGCGTTTCGCTCGCACGTGGATTACTTCGTGCATGGATTACCTTGAGTCTACTTTGTGTGGCTTAAGGAGTTGCAGTTTCCCTTCGCTGGAGTTTGAGGGAAGTATTCACTGTTGCCGCTGTTTGCGTCCGTTTGACGCTTCGTGTGGCAGTGTGTTAGCTTGGTTGTTGCGGACACGCGCTGTGTGTCTGTTGCTTCAGCGTGTAGCCGCTCTTTTTAGTGCACGTGAGGACTGGCTGGGGTTTTGCTTGTTAAATGCTTGTCTTCGCGTTCGCTTGTATCATTGGTTGTTCGCTCTTACTCGACGACGGTGGCGTGCTGCCGGTTTCGTTAATGGCGTACTGCACTAACGCGGTTTCGTGTGCTGGCGTGGCGTACACCCTGTGGTGGCGGCGAATATGGAGGTTGAGAGGTGTTCTTGTTCATTACGAACGCGAATGCTCTTCTCGCACTCCTGCTTCGCCTTCCTCGGTTCGGGAGGTTAGCGGCGTGCCGCTCTTTGCGTCCGTTGAACGCTTGTGTATGCGTTTGGGAATTGCGCGCTTGGACGGAGAGTGCAAGCGCTAGTTCTCGGGGGCATTGGCTCGTCGTGTGGGTACGACTGGGGTGTGTGTTCGCTTGTTGTTGCTGCACTGTGCGCCATTCCCGGGCTTCGGGTCTGGCGCCTTGCTGTGAGTGTTAATGGCGGCCCTCCTTCACGCTGCGTGTGTTAGAAGGGTGCGCACTCAACGCGTCGGCACAGCGGGGGCAACGAGGTTGGGGGAGGGAGGTATTCTTGTTCTTACGAGTGAGTGTTCTGCTCTCATTCCTTCTCTTGCGTTCACGCGTCGGTCGGTTTTTCGTACTCCCGCGGCTTTTCCTGTGTTGACAGGTGGCGCTGCGGAGTTTCGGTCTGCGCATGCTGTGGTTGCTATGCCCACCACGTGGTCTGCTTCGAATGGTGGACTCTGTGGCTGGGCGTTTGCTCTCTCTGCTGGTGTGGTAGGGGCGGGTTTTTTTTCTAGCCCGCCCCACACCCTCTGTCCCGCGCACGTGGGACAGGGGTTTTTGCCTTCTCCACTCCCGTTTCTTTCAGCGGGTCGGTTGCTGCTCGACGGTTAGATTGCGAGTTTTGTTTTAGTTTCAGCCCGGCTTTTCACGTGTCTGGCTGGTCGGGTCAGCCTGGTCAGGCTGAGACCTGCCTTGCCGGATTTGTGGTTCCTGTCCCTTGCTCCTGGGCTGGCGTACGGCCTGTCGGCTCGGACTGGGACATTTCGTGCGATCAGTGTGGCCCGTTCCCGCGCCCTCGGAAGGTGCTGCGCTGCGGCACTCTGACGCCGGGCAGTCCTGCTCTCCCCACAGGTCAAGCTCGGACAGGTACGTATTGGGCGCTCAGGTCGGCGGTCGCGCGCTCCCCACGGGTCGAGCTCTGCGGTCCGACCACGGCAGAGCGTTGATCCCGGCCATTCAGCTGACACTGTTTGGTCCGGTGATCATGCCGCCCCCCCTGCCCGTGCGGTCCCCTGTGCCCCACCCCTGCGCTTCCGAAAGGTTGAGCAGGGCAGTGCGGCACCCCCACCGCGCTCCCGCGAGGTCGAGCTCTGCGGTGGGGCCTCAGCGGAGCATTGATCCCGGCCATTCAGCAGACACTGTTTGGTCCGGTGATCATGCCGCCCCCGCCCCGTGCGGTCCCCTGTGCCCCGCCCCTGCGCTTCCGAAAGGTCGAGCTAGGCAGTGCGGCACCCCCACCGCGCTCCCGCGAGGTCGAGCTATGCGGTGGGGCCACGGCGGAGCATTGATCCCAGCCATTCAGCTGACACTGTCTGGTTCGGTGATCATGCCGCCCCCCGCCCCGTGCGGTCCCCTGTGCCCCACCCCTGCGCTTCCGAAAGGTCGCGCAGTGCGGTGCGGCACCCCCACCGCGCTCCCTCGAGGTCGAGCTATGCGGTGGGGCCTCAGCGGAGCGTTGATCCCGGCCATTCAGCAGACACTGTTTGGTTCGGTGATCATGCTGCCCCCCGCCCCGTGCGGTCCCCTGTGCCCCGCCCCTGCACTTCCAAAAGGTCAAGCGGGGCGGTGCGGCACCCCCACCGCGCTCCCACGAGGTCGAGCTCTGCGGTGGGGCCACGGCGGAGCGTTGATCCCGGCCATTCAGCAGACACTGTCTGGTCTGGTGATCACGCCCCCCCCCCTTACCGTGCGGTCCACTGTGTCCCGCCCCTGTGCTCCCGGAAGGTCGAGCGGGACGGTGTGGCACCCCCACTGCGCGCCCGTGGGTCGAGCTCTGCGGTGGGGCCACGGCAGCGCGTTTCTCCCGGCCATTCAGCAGACACGGTTTGGTTCGGTGATCGCGCTGCCCCCTTCTCGTGCGGTCCCCTGGCCCCGCCCCTGCGCTTCTGACAGGTTGAGCAGGGCAGTGTGGCACCCCCACCGCGCTCCCGCGAAGTCGAGCTCTGCGGTGGGGCCATGGCAGAGCGTTGTTCCCGGCCATTCAGCAGATCCGGTGTGCACGCCGCCCTCCTTCCTGTACGGTCTCAGGTGCCCCACCCCTGTGCTCCCGGAAGTTCGAGCTCTGCGGTGGGGGCACGGCAGGGCGTTGCTGTCGGCCGTTCAGCAGACACTGTTTGATCCCGTCAGCATGCTCCCCCCCCCCTTTCTGTCCCCTCCCATGTGTCCCGCCCCGCGCTCCCGTAAGGCCGAGCGGGGCGGTGCGGAGTGGTCTTGGGGCTGTTTTCTTCTCTGGCTCCGTGGTCGTCGAATGTGTTTCTCCATGCGGGGAGTCGAGTCTAGAACGACCAGATCAGAACCCAGCGAGTTGGCACACTCGGTTCGCGGACCTTGGTTCCCATGCGACTGTGGAAGAGGGGTGGGACGTTGAGTCGACCGGCCAAAGCTCCTCTCGCTCTCTGTCTGTGGACTCTCTTTAGACCTCTCTAGGTTGCACTAGTCTGTTCGCGAGATGCCTTTTAAGATGGAGTCTGCCTGGTCGGTGCCTTAATAAATCCGCCCCGGCGATTTTGTCAAGTCATTGGGCCTGCAGGATGCGTACTTCCATGTCTCGATGCTTCTGGACATGTGGAAGTATCTGCGCTTTGTCTGGGGAGACAGGGTTTTCCAATTCGTTTCCCTTCCATTCGGTCTGTCCACTGCCCCTGTTCTTTTTCACCAAGGTCACCAAGCAGTTGGCGATGTTGGTGAGAGGCAGGGGAGTTCGTTTGCGGATGTACCTGGACGGTTGGTTGGTTTTACATCACTCGTCTCGGCATTGTGCCCAGGATACGGAACGGTTGTCCCACTTGCACAGGGCCTTGGTTTCCACTTCTCCGACCCAGGGGTTTGGTCGTCTATCTGTTCCCCGGCGCCTCGGGACCGGTTGGGGTGGGCGCACAGACTCAGACTCAGTGTCCGGTCTCTGGTCTGCGGGAGTCGCGGCTGTACATCAACTTGCTGGAGTTGGAAGCAGTTTTCTCTCACTTCAGGGATTACTGTCGGTCTTGAGGAATTGGCACGTGCCAGTCTCCGGTGACTTGTCACCTGCCTGGTTTTCTCCGTCATCACGGAGGCACGGTCTCTTCGACTCTGTCTCTCAAGCTGAGGAGATTCTGGTTTGGGCTGGTTCCGATGGCTTTTCCATTTCCACGGGTTCATTCCCGGATAGTTGCATGTGCTGGCAGTTCATCTGAGCCGGAGGGGTCAGTTTCTGCTGCGGGTGGACGGGAGCGCTGCAGGCGCTCGAGCAGGTGTGGCTTTGCTGAGGCAAGCGATGGTGGATCTGTTTGCCATTCGCTTCAACACGCGTTTGCGTGTTACGTCTCGCCTATGCACGATCCAAGGGCTCTCGGCCGAGTTGCCTTTGCTAGGTCGTGGTCGGGCATGGAAGTCTACGCTTTCTCTCCCACGCGCCTTCTTCTTCGTAGGTGTTGGCCAAGGTCGCCCTGGAGCATCCTCGCATGATCCTGGTCGCGCCTCTCTGGCCTGGTGCTTCCTGGTTCCCTGATCTGCCGGCTCTGGCAGATGGGGAGCGCATCGAGCTCCATCTCTCTGCGTGCACTCTCGTGCAACCTCGTTCGGGAATTGGCCAGCCGCATGTTCACTTGTTGAACGTTCTGCTTGGCTTCTGTCGGACACAGGTTCACTTGGCTCATTCCTTGTTTCGTTTTGTTTCCACATCGTCAGATCTCTCCTCCACTGTGGGATGGGTTATATGCTTCTTCGTTTTCTATTTGGTTCAGGTTCGTTTCACTGGAATCTTGTGCTCCAGTCTCTCTCTAGGTGTATTGTCCGGTGCGTGCACTCAACTGTTACCTGGCTCGCACTCAGTCTCATCGTCTGCGGACACGGAGACTGTTTCTGCCCCTTACACATAGTCACGCTAAGGTGTTTAGGATGTCTATTTCTTGCTGGGTCGCGTTTTGATCGCTGATGCGTACAAGAATGCGTTGCTTGATCCTCCTGCTGGTGCCTCAAGGACTTATGAACTCCGCACGTTGCCACCTCTGTCGCGTTTGCCAAGAATGTCTCTTTGGCTCACCTTCTGAGGGCGGCCGTCTGGTGCAGTCACTGTGTTTTCCCACGCCACTACCTGCATGATGTTCGAGTTCGTCGTCTCAACGACACGTTTGGCATCAACAAGTTGGTTGTTGCGGGTTCGGCTGTTCGTATTTGATGGTGCGTGGTTTATTGTTTTGTCAGGTGTTTATGCACAACCCGCCACCCTTTGCTGGGCAATAATATCACTGGTTGTCTACAGGTCAGTATGGATGGAAAACTTGAAGAAATTTAAACTAATTTCTATGTTTTCCTGACATACTTACCAGTAGACAACTTACTGTCCCACCCACCTCCCCGTTTGAGCATTTGATCGAGTTATCTCAGCGGTGTCAAAGAGGAAGAATGATTGTCTGCACGCTGCTTTATAGTACATTGCAGTTACGTATCATTGGGAGTTACCGCCCTTTGCTGGCACGCTTCCTAGCATTGTCTAAAGCAATCGGGTTGGCCGGTGCAGGCAGTCATGTGGGGTATGAATTTTGCAATTCTTTTTTCGAGGTCAAAAGGTCATAATATCACTGGTTGTCTACTGGTAAGTATGTCAGAAAAACATAGAAATTAGTTTAAATTTGTTCAATTTCCTAAAGCTTTTCAGAATGTTAAATACCAGTTTTGAAGTCATTCAATGAAAGAATCAAACACTGCAACTAAGAAGAATTACACCTGAAACAGAAAAATACAGAAACATGGCAAAACAACGCATATGAACAAAATCACAAACTGAACCAAACATGAGTTTGCTCACGGTGGCGTTCGATGAATCCAGCGCTCTCCTGATCATAATTCGCGCTGCAGAAGGCTGCGGGAAAGCAGCCGAAAGCTACGCCGTAAGTAGCATTTTCTTTTTGAGGTGAAACGTTTAGAGCTGGTAGTCATTATTCAACCAAACATGGTGCAGCCCCTAAATTGAAAGCAGAGTTAAAAAGTTCCTATCCCATTCCAACATGGTAACTTGCCTCTTCTGTCCAGTCCCTTCCACTCCTGAGGAAGAGATTTTCTGTACATGTGCGTGCATGTGTGTGTGTATGTGTGGGTGTTTGTGTGCGTGTTTGTGTGCATGTGTTTGTGTGTGTGTTTGTGTGTGTGTATGTGTTTGTGTGTGTGTTTGTGTGTGTATGTGTGCGTGTTTGTGTGCATATGTTTGTGTGTGTGTTTGTGTGTGTGTGTGTGTTTGGGTGTGTGTGTATGTGTTTGTGTGTGTGTGTGTGTGTATGTGTTTGTGTGTGTTTTGTGTATGTGTTTTGTGTGTGTGTGTGTGTGTGTGTGTGTGTATGTGTGTTTTTGTGTGTGTGTGTGCTTTTGTGTGTTTGTATGTGCTTGTGTTTGTGTGTGTGTGTGTGTGTGTGTGTGTGTGTGTTTGTGTGCGTGTGCACGTGTATGTGTGTTTGCGTGTATGTGTGCGTGTGTGTGTGTGTATGTGTTTGTGTGTTTTTGTGTGTGTGAGTGTGTGTGTGTGTATGAGCTTGTGTTTGTGTGTGTGTGTATATGTGTGTTTGTGTGTGTGCGTGCGTGCGTGTGTATGTGTGTGTGTGCATGTGCGTATGTGCATGTGTGTGTGTGTGTGTGTTTGTGTGTGATGGATGAGCCAACACAGCACACACAAAAAGACAGGAAGAATATCCTGATATCCTTCACTCACCGAGGGGATCATTCTTGTGGCAGGGCTTGCAGCAGAGACGGAACAGCCGATAGATGTGGTTGAAGATGATGAAGGGGGGCACCAGTGTGGGTCTGTAGCTGTACTCATTGATCAGGGACAGACGGTAGTACCTCCACACCTTGGTGGCATTGTCCTGCACAGTCTGGAATGTGTAGCTGTGGAAAACAGAAAGAAAAAGCACAGTCCCACCAGTTAAGTTTGTCAAATGATAAGTAGGTAACTAGAGAGGCTCTCGAGCATCTGGACAAAACTAGATATGAGAAATGAGCATCAAAATCTACTTTATTATATCAGGCCTCAGCAAAGAGATAAATTCACAAGGCAAATCTAACATTAACAACTAAATTAATTTAACTCCACTTACCATAAATTTTATTGGTGGATATTGTAGGTGACAAATCTGTATGAGATACATCAAGCAATGTCCAACAGATTGTTTTCTTGAATTTGTGGCAGTAATTCTTTAAGCATATCCTTTAGTGGAATGTTTCTGTTAATTTTAATCAGCAAGGAAATGAAGAAGGTGAAAAATGTCAAAAGCCTTGGGTTCACCATTACAGTGCGTGGACTGTGATGTTCTCAGTTCACTTGACAAATCTGTAACACACTGTACAAAAATGAATAATGGTGTGAAGAAAGTCAGGCTTGTGTCATATTTGCTGGTGAAAATGGATCTAGACATTTCATTTAATAGCTCAAGTGGATCCTGTCCTTTGAGACTGACCTGAACATGGCAATGAGGAGGTTGAGGAGGAGGAGGTTGGTCAGCACCATGTACACAGCCAGCAGCAAAGTCACCAGCCAGTTGGACTCGGGGCATCGCTGTGCGGGGTCTTCCCGCCAGATCGTCTCATTGCGTGTGCAGCCTTGGGGGTCCTCTCCGCCTGCCACCCCCCACAGAGTTTAGATGAGTGTATGGTGATCAAGATTGTAGTCAGAGAAGATTGGCAAATGGACATGCTGATGAAAGGCATTCATGACAACACTTCAAAGGTTGCAATCACTACTAATGTAAAGCTACATTGTAGTTCCAGCACAGATTACATGGCCCATTGAGGTTTGGTTGCATCCAAAACACAGTACGAAATACAAGAATCCCCACACCCACCCTATCCCCCTTTCTCAAAGAAAGTATATGGACCCTTTCCATACCTTCCAAAAGTCTTGCATTTCTGCAAGGGGATTTACCCTCTGTAAATAGATTGCAGCAGTGGAAACTCTTCACTTATCTATGAATCTCTGTCTGTTTGTCTTCTGTAGGGTGTTTGGCTCTGAATTAGGAGCCATTCAATGGAATTTTTCTCAGCATTAACAGTAGGGGACAAAAATGTATGCCCGAGTCAGTAGAAACTACAGCGTCCCTGATTCTAAGAAGCACAACCACCAACACAATCAGCACAAAGAGTGAAAGATCTTGGCTTCAATGACCACGGAGAAGCATTCCTCGAAAATGCCTGGAAGTAGGGCAGACAACTCCTCAACCAGCACTGAGCAAGGAAGACTGTTCCCAAAGTAACTGCCTGCACAGAAGACAACTCTCAAAACAGGGAAGGCAATTCCTACCTTCCACTCTCTCGAGGAAGAGCTCTCCATACATCTGCCAGTAGGGCAGGTAGAGGACTTGCACCAGGATGTTCCAGGAGGGAGAGGAGTTGGGGTACAGGTTGGCATGGTAGGCAACGCCAAACCCCAGGATGAAGACAGCCAGCAGAAATACAAAGAACAGTAGGTCTGTGATCTGAAATGGGGGGAAAAGACACACCTTTAGCATTGTCAATTTGAGTTTATGTCTAAAATAATGTCTTCTCGTTTTGCTCCATTTCCTCATTCATTACTTAAAAAGTGTTGTTTTTTATTCATTTGTTTGCCTTTGTTATCTGCACTTTGTTATGTGCACTCCTGTCAGCTTGAATGGCACACAATAACCCTCTAAGTCATTCATCTGGTGGGTAATGGGGAAGGTAGAAACCCACCACACTCCCATCAAGATTTGTATGAAGTGAGTCATCTGGGAAAAGGTCTCTTGGCTTGCTCAAGTTCCAACCTAAACCAGGAATTCTGGGTCATCAGCAGCTTTACACATTTATGGTGGGGTACAGACAGTACTAGCTGTTTAGCTTTTCTTGTTCATGTGTAGTGAGAATCGAATCGCTTTTTCTCCCGGTTGTGCAGCCATTGATTGCATGATTTTAGCAGTAGATTCCTTTCTTACAGTATCAATTGTATGCATTCATGCACTGCGAATTCCTTAGTATTGTATTAAGTTGGAATTCTTTGTAAAGGAATGTATATATCAGACCCAACTCGGCCTGTGAGAAATCTTTAATTTCCCAACAACTGTCTGGGAAGAAATCCCAAGAGAAGGTATACGGGTTAAAGGTCAGACCTGCAGCCGCATCTCTTGCCATGTGACCTTGTATATTTGAGACAGTTGGAAGGAGAATGACGTCACAGGGGAGATGGAAAAAAGAGATGGGGAGATGGAGAAAAGAGACAAGAAGAGGAGTGAGAGAAGTATAAAAGAGTTTGAAAGTCACCGGCATGACTTGTCCTCTCCACATCCCATCCTTCTGCCATGCTTGACAGCCACACACCTACCACATAAATCAAAGGCTGATTGGCCTTAAAGCCTTTCAGCTTCTCAGTTATGCTTTGTCACACCAGGGTGATAAATACAAAGCTCAGTTGGTTCCTGCACAAAAAAACTCACCATCCTCCAGATCATGATGACTTTGGGCCCCATGGTCCTGTGTGCAAAGAAGAAGTGCAGGAAGCGGATGTAGAAGAGGATGAGGCAGATGGAGTAGAAGACGCGCGCCCAGACGAAGCTCCCAGTGTACAGACTGTAGCGCAGTGCCACAGACACAGCAAACAGTACGTAGATGAGGAAGTCAAAGCGGTTCCATATGTTGGAGAACCAACTCACAGCCCTATGTCGTATCTCCATTTGCTCCTGAGCAAAGACCTGGAAAGACATGGACAAAGATGCTTGCAGTAGAACAGGTGACTTCCATCAGGCGCAGAGGACAACAAAATTACACTGACAGCATGTATTAGAATATGGGGATCTATGCCTTCAGCAGCCATAGTGCTAAGCATGGGAAGAGCAGTCTCAGCACACAGTGTAGTTTCAAGGTGTTCTAGGAGTCTGTGTCTGAGGCAGTCAGTCGGCTCTCTTTTCCTCTACCTTCTGTATGTATGTATGTATTTGCTCTTGTAACACACCTTTTTTTAATGTAGAGGCATGCTGAGGGCTTTAACAATTAAAACTGAAATAGTTAGGTTTTCAACCCCTCCTAGCAAGACTGCGATTTTTTTCAGTCCTTCCGGAATTGCATTCCAGTCTTGGGCAAAAAAAAGAAGGATCTACTCCCATGTCTCTTCAAGTTTCTTTGAGGAACACACAGGCAAAGCTTCTCTGATGACCACAGGTCTCTGGATGGTGTGTAGTCTTTTATGAGGTCTGACATATATTGATGAGCAGTGCCAGAAAAACACATAAAGACAGTGCACAAACATTTATATTCAATCTGGCGATGAAATGGGAGCCAGTGAAGTGACTTAAGGATTGACGAGATGTTTGCCTTACATGGTGGATGCTTCACTAGTCATGTTTATCAAATGAATGGAAGATGTTTTACCCTGCATTGACTTCTCTGCCCCTCCTGTCTTTGGACGTACTGGTGAGATGCAACAGCCTGCAAGCTGTCTCTGTATGTTGCCATTACTATGAGGTCCAATGGAATCCAAGTTACGCCAGATGATTTACACTTTCATTAAGATATTCACGACATAGATTTGTGGAGAGCACAGGGTACTGATGAATTTACTCCAGTCTCTCATGGACATCAAGAAATAACCACAAAAGTATCTTTATTTTTCATAAAGTCAGAGGCGCCAATGAATTGCATCTCAATCTATATTTACCCTTATACAATAAAATCCTTTGAAAGAAAGAAAGAAAGAAAGAAAGAAAGAAAGAAAAAAAGAAAGAAAGAAAGAAAGAAAGAAAGAAAAAAGAAAGAAAGAAAAAGAGAGAGAGAGAGAGAGAGAGAGAGAGAGAGAGAGAGAGAGAGAGAGAGAGAGAGAGAGAGAGAGACAGACAGAGAGAGAGAGAGAGAGAAAGAAGAGAGAGAGAGAGATAGAGAGAAAAGAGAGAGAGAGAGAGAGAGAGAGAGAGAGAGAGAGAGAGAGAGAGAGAGAGAGAGAGAGAGAGACAGATAGATGGAAAGATAGAAAGAAAGAATGAAAGAAAGAAAGAAAAATCCCAGGAGAATAATCTCATAACAAAACAAAAAGAAGATAGTTTCTTTAGAACTGCATGACTGTCCTAAGTAACTATCAGGGCATATCATTATTCCATTTGCAGCCAGGTGAAAGACGAGTTTCTGGTGTCCTGAGTTTAGAGGAGAGGCCACAACACTGGAGGTCAAAGGGCATCTCCACACACTGTGCCCTCTCCACACTACATACACTTCACAACACTCAACATAATCATGCTTGTGGAAAAGGCTTTACTGAAAAGTATGCCCAGCGACTACTAGGAGCTAGAAAGCAAGGCCACCTGTCTGAATTCCTCGAAGAACATGGTGATGAGCAAGCCATAGGTGACAAACTCTATGACGGAGAAGGAATTCTCCTTCAGTTCCACCAAGACAAAGTAGCTGAAGATGGCCAGGAAGATCAGGTAGGAAAACTGCAAGACAGCATTAGAATGCATAAGTAATGGTCTGTTGTCTAAGGCATGCGTATGTGTTTGAAAAGCACTAAAAAGCAACAAAGTGTTGTATCATTTCTTTTCACTGGTGAGATTGTAATATAATAGTAAAAAAAATACATTGCCATACCAATAAACCAAAGTAACTATAATTTAATTGGGTGTTTATTATTTTCTACTTTAATCAATTCCATGCATTTTCTCTAAGCCTCACACTTTGAACATTCTAATTCCTCTATGCAATTGACACATATTTTATGCTGGGTGGAATTACACCATATGAGACAATGGCCATGATGAAATTCTTATGCACACATTATTCAGTCAAGCATCACAAGTGAAAACTCATCATATTCAACCTTTGTCATTCTACCTTCCAATGAGAATTCCACCGACACAGGAGCAGGGAAGGGTCTTACCATAGTGGCAATCATTTTGGTGACGGGGGCAGCATAGAAGTAGAGGATGGCCGAGAAGAGGGAGATGTCGTTGGAGCTGAAGTCAAACAGCTTGACTTTGTACAGCCGCTGCTTCGGGCCCATCTGACGACGGCTTGGTGGCTTGGCTACAATTGTGCCATCTACTCCCTCACCCTCAGCTGGTTGCCCTGGTTGAACCTGTATTGTAAAAGATGCATGTCAGGCACTATAATACATCATTCACAGACTTGCCCATAGATACTTATCAACACCCACTTCCAAAACCATTTCTGCTCTTGAGGGCAGCACCAGTTTTCTCCCATCCCAGGGATTGAGCCACCGCACTGCGCCTCGCACACAATCAAACACCAATGCATGCTCGCCTACATCTGTCTGTCAAAAGACAGGGATTCAGTAGGTGAGTAGAGGTTGAGGAGCTGACTATGCACTCATGCAGGAGGGGAGACTACTGGATATGGGGCTGCCAGGAGTTGGTGATCTACATATCAAAAGACTATTAACCTTTAGAGCGCCGCCAATTTTCGTCATTGCTTTACCCCAGAGCCACAAATTTTATTATGTGTGGTCAAATTCGACACCATGTTTACTTAAAAAATCATCATTTATTACCTATTCAAGCTTTGAAGTAGATTTTTGAAGGGTGAGAAGAAAAATGGATGGCCTACATGGCGCAATTAATGAAAATGCCATAGAATGTTTTTTCAGCTGCTAAAAAATCATGGAACACAGACAACAACAAAAAACAAACAAATTCACTGTGTTTTCCTACACTGCTCTATCTATTCAAGAATACAACAGCTTTTGATGAAAATGCAAAAGTGCATAGATAGAGTTTCCAAGTAATGGAGATACATCTGAAAATGTTTTAGGGTAAAACTAAAACAAAACATAAAATCCTACAATTACTTATGCTAGGGAAGTCAGCCAAGTCATTTTCATCTGAATCAAGCTTCCGCTCCTCTCAGTCTCGATCTACACTACAGACTACAACTGACAACACATCGGTCGTAGCACTGTGAGTCACTGTGTTTTCCTACACTGCTCTATTTATTCAAGAACACAACAGCTTTTGATTACTTGGAAATACATCTGAAAATGTTTTAGGGTTATACAAAACAAAAAATCCTACAATTACTTACGCTAGGGAAGTCAGCCGAGTCAATTTTTCATCTGAATCAAGCTTCCGCTTGTCTCCATCTACAGACCACCACACATCGTCAAAGCACGTGCTTGCCTCTCTATCCCTCCATCTCCCATCACATCAATGTCAGTAAAGCCTTCGAATTCATTTTCTGAGAATCAGAATCGAAAAATAACTCCACAAGCGCTTCAACTTCTTCGTCAGTCGCCATACTGGCAAAGAAAAAAGTCCCGTTCACAAACGACAAAGACGCAACTTCGTGAAAAAATTTGCAGAATATTCGCCCACGTTCCCTCGATCGCCAAAATGGCGGATCTCGTTGCCACGTGATCCCTGCACGAGGCTGTGATATTTTTAGAACAGCATGACTCGATGACTGCGTTAGGCAAGTAAACAAAGCACGTCACTATCGCTCAGCACACTGATGCGCCGGCAGACGTCTGGGGAATGTACGCTGTGGCGCATCAATGCGCCGGCGGCGCTCTAAAGGTTAATGGATTATTAATTTCTTGCAATTCCCTATTGGCTGCTACCCTGTGTTGTTACTATGTGTAGTAACCCTATGTGTTGTTACTATGTGTAGTAACCCTATGTGTTGTTACTATGTGTAGTAACCCTATGTGTTGTTACTCTGTGTAGTAACCCTATGTGTTGTTACTATGTGTAGTAACCCTATGTGTTGTTACTCTGTGTAGAAACCCTATGTGTTGTTACTATGTGTAGTAACCCTATGTGTTGTTACTATGTGTAGTAACCCTATGTGTTGTTACTATGTGTAGTAACCCTATGTGTTGTTACTCTGTGTAGAAACCCTATGTGTTGTTACTATGTGTAGTAACCCTATGTGTTGTTACTCTGTGTAGTAACCCTATGTGTTGTTACTATGTGTAGTAACCCCATGTGTTGTTACTATGTGTAGTAACCCTATGTGTTGTTACTATGTGTAGTAACCCTATGTGTTGTTACTCTGTGTAGTAACCCTATGTGTTGTTACTATGTGTAGTAACCCTATGTGTTGTTACTCTGTGTAGTAACCCTATGTGTTGTTACTATGTGTAGTAACCCTATGTGTTGTTACTCTGTGTAGAAACCCTATGTGTTGTTACTATGTGTAGTAACCCTATGTGTTGTTACTATGTGTAGTAACCCTATGTGTTGTTACTATGTGTAGTAACCCTATGTGTTGTTACTCTGTGTAGAAACCCTATGTGTTGTTACTATGTGTAGTAACCCTATGTGTTGTTACTCTGTGTAGTAACCCTATGTGTTGTTACTATGTGTAGTAACCCCATGTGTTGTTACTATGTGTAGTAACACTATGTGTTGTTACTATGTGTAGTAACCCTATGTGTTGTTACTCTGTGTAGAAACCCTATGTGTTGTTACTATGTGTAGTAACCCTATGTGTTGTTACTCTGTGTAGTAACCCTATGTGTTGTTACTATGTGTAGAAACCCTATGTGTTGTTACTATGTGTAGTAACCCTATGTGTTGTTACTATGTGTAGTAACCCCATGTGTTGTTACTATGTGTAGTAACACTATGTGTTGTTACTCTGAGTAGTAACCCTATGTGTTGGTACTATGTGTAGTAACCCTATGTGTTGTTACTCTGTGTAGTAACCCTATGTGTTGTTACTATGTGTAGTAACCCTATGTGTTGTTACTATGTGTAGTAACATATGTGTTGGTACTATGTGTAGTAACCCTATGTGTTGTTACTCTGTGTAGTAACCCTATATGTTGTTACTATGTGTAGTAACCCTATGTGTGCGTGAATTTACATGTATAAGGTGACCATCTCTGATGCACCTTCCCCTCTCTGAGACTGTGTGAGTATTAGTTCAACATCTATGCCATGCCAAATAAAGAAAAAAATTGTCTTAAAAGGAGCCTCCTCAACCCCATGTTTACTAGTGATATGTTACAAAGAGTATCTTCAGTTTATTTTTTAAGACAATTACACATTTCATCAGGAGGATAGTCGATGGCAGGCTGTTTCACAGCACGGTCCCTTTGCAGAAATGGCTCTGTTGCTAACACTTACAAGTTACAGGTCTGGTTAGAGAACAGACTAAGCTCCTCAAGATGGTAATTCACACACACATGCACGCAGGCATGCATACATGCATGCATGCACCCACACACAATCACACACACATACACACACACACATAGAGGTCAGATGATGCAGGCATTAATCTGTTTGTGAAAGTATGGAGGAGAGCTTCCTAGAATGAAATGAGATAAATAATCAGCTAAATATTTTCAAGAGAAAATCTTCCAATATACAAAATAACTAATTATTAACAATCATTATCTTACAGGAATAAAAAAATTGTCTGAGTCACTTGCTAAAACATACGTTTACTTGCCAACTGTTTAGTGATAGATTGACTGAAACCTGCCATGGACACAAAACAGTTTGCAAGGACAAGATACCTGGTTGGAGGAGTGGGGCTTCATCTCCATTTCTGTCAGTCCTCTCTCATCACTGGGGGCTCCATTGCAGTCCACCTGGCCCTGGTCATCCTCCTCATCCTCCTCGTCCTCCTCTTTGTCCCAGATGTCATCCAGGCTCAGCTCCCGATTGGTGGCAAACTTGATGAAGGGTACCAGGATGGGGAACGGGATGCACACAAAGATCTGCAAAGTACATGGCAGCAAACTTTGCTTCACAGAACAGTCCAGAAGGTAAACAGCAGTAATTGTCTATAGTTTGAAAACCAGATCAGGCAGATTACAATCTCAAGACATATTTTCACTCTGAAGATGACTCCTTATCTAAAGGTACCAATCTATGGGATGAGTGATAGAAGCAAATGAAGAAAGCAGCGTTCAAAGACATTTGGGCTATAGCAGAAATTCATGCCCAAACAAACTGTTGAAGGTACAAGCTAAGATGTTTCATAAAAAGGTGTGGAACTTTGCATGAAACTGCAAGGATGTTTTTTTTAAAGTTACATTTCCTTGGGATGGAGGATGGCATGGCAATTATGACAGACTGAAAGAAGCATGGCAGTATCTTTTGGTGTTTGATTTCTTGTTCCATGCTTGCTAGAAGCACAGTTGTGCTCAACATTTTTTGGGTGGTTCCCCGAAGACGCAGAACATTAAGTTGAACATGCTTTCTTATCTTGGTTTGTATCACAAATTAAAATGCCCTGTGTTACTTTGCTTTATGTGATACACCACGGCTGACAAGAACAAGATTTTTATACAAGAGATTTCAACATTTCAAATGTCAGAAAAGTACAGTTATGGTGATTTTCATCCTTCACTTCACAAATGAAAGTGTGCTTACCAAGCTACACTCCAAAGAGCCATGTGAATGGCAACCCATAATTCAAGGGACACAACTCTTTCGCAACGTCTTTCAATGTGACGTTTTTGATACAGGCAAAGACTCACTCACGTCAGCAGTATTTTAATTATCAAAACACAGAGACATTATTAAGAAAATTAGCCATGGCATCGGCAGATCAATTGTGTAGATGGATACACAATACTTGTCCAGACAAGAAACATACAATAAAAAAATACAATGCCCTTTGCTATGATAAAGAAGAAGAAAAAGAAGAAAAAAAGACAATAAAACTCAAAGGTCAACATTTAGTAAAAGACAGAAGTCATAAAAATGTAAGAGGTGAAGATATCCAGACACTAAGTCACATTTGCCATAACATGAGCAATATTAACTATCCTGTATCACCCATTACCGCCCACCCTGCTCAATCCTGTACCGCCCATAGCCGCCCGCCCCATGTGGCTGTTACTTGACTGATTTTTTTCCTACAAATTGAATAATCCTTACAGGACTGGGGAACTGAAATACATGAATGACTTACAGGACCTCAAGAGTTAAAGACAAAGCACAGCATGTAAATGGTAACAAAGTGCTCAAGCCTTGCTAGAGGGCAGCTCTGCAGTGATCATGGCACCGCAAGTCCAACGCTCAGGAAAGGTCAGCCTCCACACCTTCCACTCCTCTGTGTAGAGCGCCATGCGTCCCATCCAGATGGCGTTCAGCTTGGTCTGCACACTGGTGTGGTTTGTGAACTCCATCAGCTCGTTGCGGTCTGCCAGGTTCAGCACCGTCAGCCCTCCCCAGTGGTCCAGCCTCCGCACCAGAAGTTGATGAGACAACCCCTGTAACGAGGAACACAACCTGTAACGAAGAGTACTCTACCTGTGTTGGGTGTAAATTGGAGGAAAGTCTTATAACACTACATTGCCTGTGACATAATGGGACATCCCTTGAACTGAGGAGGAACATAAACTGTAATAAGTGTGGTATTGCATGAAATACAATGAGACATCACCAGTATTTAGCGGGGACACAACTGGTAAATGGGTGAAAATCACCAGTGAAGAAGAAAGAAATCTTCTGCAATGGAGAAGTACACCTGGATCATCTCAGTGCATCACCTGTAACGAAATGGGACATCACCACTTGCGACATGGGGTACACAGTACACAGTACACAGTACACAGTAATTTATTGCGCCAAGTGACATCATTTAAAAAACGAGCACGAGGAAAACTAAGTGATGAAGGCTAAAAAAGAAACAAAACAAAAAGCCAAACACACGCATCGCTTACACACCCTAACACGCCGTTTATGCAAAAAACATGGACATTTCCCGATGTACCTCACTCACGCAGCTGCACACAGACAGAGACAAGACCACTAAGACTACTACATCACCTGTAACAAGGTGTGCATGTGCGCCAGAGGAACAATTCACTGTCCAGAGTGCATTGTGACGTCCAGTCGGAATGAGTGCACCTACCTTGTTTCGGGAGTAGCAGTCGGACATGACATTGCAGGCGAGAGCCTCAAACTCTTTGGCATGCTCCTCTAGCTCTGTGCAGAGCTCAATCTCCTCCTCGCCATCGGCCACATGGGACAGGTGTGTTAGCAGTGAGCATCCCACCAGCGCCCCTCCTGCAAGCAGCGGTAGCACTGAGCATTCTGGCAGTTGATGGATTTGGGGAAGTGTGGACACTGCCTGTTTGGTCTTGGATGTGAACTACCATCTATTTCCAGTGTATTCAAATCAAATCAAACAAATAAAACAGCAACAAGACAATGTCATGGATAAAATTACCTGAAGGACTGGAATG